>MU622422.1:51473-84078 GCA_025399235.1 Backusella circina FSU 941
TGGCTTACGTGTAATACAAAATGTTTATAAGATTAGTTATTTTACGAAAGAATCTTCTCTTTTATTTATTTTGTTCATGTCCCAACAATTAGTTTACTTTAAGATCAACCGAAAAAAAATGATCCTTTAAGTATAAAATATTATACACTGCTACAAAATTTTTCTATATAAGGATGATTGTTGTCTAGCCCATCATTCATCGACTACAAAAAAATTACTTTATTTACGATGTAATTCATAAAAAAAAAAAATCTAGTAAATGGGATAATGTTTTGAACCATGTAGCGTATTTATAATATTTATTGCGCGTACATTTCCCTTACAAATTCTTATCTTACTATTGGTATTGTTTATGAAGAAAAAGAAGATGAAAAATGAAGAAATTTCACTTGGAACTAAGATAGAGAAAATATAAGTAGAAAAAGGGTGAACCTTTGTTTCGGTTTTTCATTGCTCATTGGCTTAATGTCCTTGTCGATAATTCTAACGTACACATGAATGATAAAGGTCCAAAGGAACATAGTAGTGGAGTGGCTGTCAAAGGCTAAATAAGTAGATTGGCTCCACAAGGTGGAAATAGTTTTTAATCCAGCGTATTTGATAGCGATAAAAGTAAGTTTATCAACTATGATCCCACTAAAATAAATTTAAACAGATTTTTTTCTCTCGATTAGGTACATAAAAAATTGAAAAATATCTCATTTTTCTGTGGTAATTTACCGAATTTATATTGTTTATAAGTTTGAATCCGGATATAGAGAAGTAGCACACTTAAACGTGTGACGATTTTTGTAGGTGGTTGTTAAATAAAATGAACTAAGTAACGACCCCCAAAACCAGTAGTCAAAGTTGACCACTATACATTTCTTTTTCCTCTTCTCCATTTTTTGTTGTGATAAAAATGATCGAATGAAAAAAATCCAAATGACACGATACGACCTTGTTCTAAGAATGTTCACGAACTAGTCTATTAGATACCTAAATCTAGAAACTTAGATTTCATGAGAAATTTGAGTGAAAAAGAAAGTCGTTTAGATGCGATTTGATTAAAAGTGATAGGAAATTGGGGAAAGTACGAAGATTTGTAACATAAATGAATATTTAAAACTGCATCAGTGAAGTTAGGAATCTAGTGCAACCGATAAAGATATTGGTACAACTTGAATAAAGAAGAAAAAAAAAACACATTTGTCAATATCTGAACAAATAAAAAAAACGATACAAAATAATGCTGAGTTGGTTATAAAGCACAATGGTACAAGATGATCTTTTGAATAGTTTGTGACACTTATGATCTAATCTTTGCATCTGATAAAGATCACTGCTGATTCATCAAGTCCAATTATTTTTATAATAAAGCCTAATGGAGAAAAAGAACCAAAAGTATATAACCACTATTGCATCAAGCCCCGACTTTACTATTTTTCTTAGTTTAACAAGTCTGAAAAGCACTCGACAACCCTTGTAAAAGCAAAGCAATTTAAATAAAAAACAAAGTTTAACCTCTGATAAAAATATTGTGCTAAAATAGGTGTATTTCGATATATATAAATTGTAATAAATAAATAAAGTAAAATAAATAAGATGCTCCGCTCTATCTATCTTTAAGTGTAACAACAGTCCATTTTATAGTCACTTTATTGGTCTTGAGCCTTGCTTGTAATGGTATAATATTCTATATAAAATGGTTATTGGTTGTACATTAACATTGAGATCTGATAATTTTCCCATTCAATTTAAATACCAGACTTTTAGCTGATCTCCAAAATCCTGATTTTTTTTTTTTTTTAATTCATCCTTTTTCTTCCTTTCCTTTTCCTTCCTTCCTGGGGTGACTTTTTTTTCTTTTAACTATTTTACTATATCATTTTTAGATGAGTCAACAATCTGTTGAAAAGGTCGAGTTAAAAGACGATCCTGATAAGGTTGTACAATATGACCATGAATCTGATGAATTCGTATTATCAGAACATGAAGCTGGTGAATCAGCCCTGGTGAATGCGCCATGGCAATACAAGGTGATCGCTCTTGTTACTGCTCTATTATTCCCTCGTATGTTATTTACAGAAATATTCATAATCTCAAATCATACTAATAATAATAATAATATATATATATATATTTACAGTTGGCTCCCATTTCTCTACTAGTGCTATCAGTGCAATGAAGGCACCCATCAAAAAAGTACGTGGTACCTTTTACACTCTCTATATTATAGTACCTTATTGATTTCTTATTTTCTTTTTTATTAGAATCTTGGTATCAATAATACACAATATGGCGTGCTCTCTTCCTCCGTTTCAATCATCAATACCATTTTCCCCATTGCAGGTGGTATCTTTATGGATATGTTTGGTTCTGTTTGGGGAACATTAGCCGTTAATTTTCTTATCATTATCGGCAGTTTATTAACCTGTATTGCAGCCAAGATCGAATCATTTGGTTTAATGGTTGCAGGTCGTGTGTTGTTTGGTATCGGATCTGGATTAATTGTCACTATGCAAGAATCTATGCTCTCTAAATGGTTCAGAACACAGCACCTCTCCATCGTCATTGGCTTGCAGTTATCGATCAGTAGATTGGCTACATTTTTGGGTACCTTGGTTGCTAATCCTATTGCAGCAAGAACAGGCGACTGGGTATGGTCGTTTTGGTTGTCATTTATTATTTGCTGCTTTTCCATTTTGATGAACTTGGCTTACGCGTTGGTAGTAAGACACTTGCGCCGCAAAGCAGGAGATAAGGAAACCGTGGGTGTCTTTACCAAGCAAGAAATTCAGCATCAAAAGAAGCGCAAAGCATTCCATTTCAAGAGTCTTGTCAAATTCCCTATTTACTATTGGCATATTCTTTTAATCGAGTTCATCTTTGCTGCTGTATGGTCATCTTTCCAGACAATCAGTACCGAATTTGTTCAAATTCATTTTGGTGACAGTGATGCAGTTTTGGCTGGTTACCAAGCTAGTGCTTCTCAATCTGTACCCATTGTAGCAACTCCCCTTTTAGGTATTTTCATGGACTTTTTCGGTGGACGTATCACAATTTGTAAGTATAACATTTTTCCCTGAACTTTTTTTTTTAAAAAAAAAAAAGAAGATGAATGAAAATACCAACACAAATGAAATTAGTGCTTGTCTCTGCCATCTTTTTGATTCTCAGTACTGCTTTCCTTGGCTGGACCTACATTAGTGCTGTTGTTGGTATGGTCTTTTACAGTATTTCACTCGCCTTTGGACCCATCGGTATGATCACCTCTATCGGTATGATTGTGCCCTCTGATTATATTGGTACTGGTCTTGGTCTTTACAAGAGTTCAAACAATGTCGGTACCACCATTTTGGATATCATTGTTGGTGTTGTTCAAGATCATACTGCAGATCAAGCATACACTGGTGTTATGATCTTATTCATGGCTTTGTCTTGTATCGGTTTTGTCTTGATCGCCTTGCTACTCTTTACTCAGTATCGCTACCTTGACAATCTATTGGAAGCACCACGTACCAAACGCATACGCCTTATGAGAGAAAGAGCTGACAAGGAGATCGAATTGAATCGCAAAGGTCAAGACTCTTATGCTGATACTTCAGTTTCAAAATTAAATTATGTTTATCCTGCCATCTTCTGTATTTGCTTGATCGTAGCATGGGTACTTTTCTTTGTATATGCTGCCAACGGAAAGATTGCTGCTTAATAAAATTATCGCTATTCCCATTACCTTTATTAATTAATAAAATAATAATAAAAAAAGTCTCCTTCTGTCGAGGTTTGAATATTTATCACGAAAAAAATAAATAAATAGAAGGCTCCAAGTTCACTTTACTCTTTTACTCTTGCTTTTTCTTTTATTTTTTTTATAATGATCAAAGATATTCTGTCTCACGATGTATGTCGTGCCTCTGATAATCTTGATCCAGAAACTTTAGTTCCTCTTCGAGTCAATGTATGTCTTTTTAAATTAGTTTAGTAAATTAGACATTTTAACACTTTTTCAGTTTTATAAAAAAGCTACCCAAATATATCAGACTTTACACAAAACGTAATTCAACCATCTTTGGCTTTTTAATGTTAATCGGCTAATATTTGCTTGAATACTAGTCGCGACTATAGCAATTCAACTGAAGAATACAGTAAACTATTGCGAGACTATATGAATGACTTGTGGAAGGTAAACCACTACAACAAACAACAGCAACAACAAACTAACCCTTGGTATTTAAGTATCATGGAGCATCATATGTCAGAGAGCGAAAAATATACTCTGAAATAACCTTGGTTTGGCACCTGTTTGAATTACTTTATTTTTCACGAAATAAAGATACAAAAACAATCATAAATGAACTCATGGAATGGCACTATCAGGGCGCTAAAGGTAAGAATGATAGGACTATGGTAAATAACGATCTTAACTGGGAACTACATAGAATCATATTGGTCTTTTGATGTTGCAAGTATACTTAATAATGGTCTCACTTTAAACCATCCAGAGTTATGGCCATACTTGCGTAAACTTGCTTTACTTGGAAAGACGGATCAATTAAACAAAATGATGAAGCACGTCTTGCACCAAACCAAAGCAGACTATCCCCATCTTGTATCCATATTTCAACTAGTCGATCGATACTGTGTGGATGGCTCTGAGCCTGATTTAGAGTTAGTAAAGCGATTACAAATGGACAAGGAAGCGAAAAATCACGCCGAAAACGCGCTTCAGTTAATATCTATATTAAAAGGGGATGTAGATACTATCTTTAAATATGCAGATAATGATGTTATAGAAGCCATTGTCGCGTCATTGTACTACAACATGGAGAGTATTGATTCGATCCAGGAATACGCCCAAGATATAACAAAGAATCGTAAAAGTCAATCCTCTGTCTATTATTACCTTTTGGTAGGAGATATATATCGTGCACTTGAGCATTGCTCTATGGATTGGTGGTTATTAGTACACATGTCAGATATATTGAAGACATATAACATGCTGAGCGAACCGATACTATTAGAGGATCGTGATGATAATAGGATAGAGCGAGTCGAACCGACCTATTACTTTGCATCATATTATGGCTCGTGCTTATTCCATCGATATGGTCTATTCAAGGAGGGGATTTACTATCTATCACAATGCAAAGGTCTCGGGAAAGAGCGTATAATATATGTAAAGTGTTATTTAAAGCAGAAAGAAAGAGCAGATACTAAATGGTTAAATGTTAGCTTCTTGAGACATGGGAAACTGTAGATGAAAGTAGTGTGGATGATATTATGGAAATATGTATTAAATCGTCATTAAGAGAGCACGGATTGAAGCTTTATGGGGTATTATCAATAGAGAGTGCTTATGTCGCTAATAGTCTAATTTACTTTGTACTTCCAAAAAAAAAAAAACAGAAAGTGGGTGATCAACACATGTTATCAAGAGACTATAAGAAGGCTATTATATATTATTATCAAGCAGAATTGTACAAACAAATAGAATCTGTTTTCATGGCCATTCTAAAGGAGTATGCAGTTTCCGGACAACTATTTCCACTGAATGACTTGAATGCTCTCTATCGAGGTGTATACCCAGGGCCATGCTCAGAGATCTACTATAAACTTGTTGAATATACCAAACTTAAAGAAGATGATTTCAAAGTACTTACTAAACACTACTTGTCTTTGGTTTCTACCATCTCTGAACCTAGCACACCAAACTGGATTAAGCCCATACTGTATTTCAAAGGCATGAAGCTACTACAAGGTAATTCACTTTGATGATATTAAACGCAACGCATTTATTAACGGTGCATATTAGATGACCCAATTCATTTTGATCACTTTCAATTATTATATCTTAAAAAACTATGGAAGGATTTAAAAGGCACAATGGAAATGAATGATTATAAATGGCTCGTTTATTACCTTGGACAAGGGAATAACGGTGTAACAGATATGCTAGAGGTGGATAGAAAAGACGAGGATCCTGTTTTACTAAATAATGCAATGTCTCTTTTCTTTGATACCACAGCCATTGCAATCTCTCAAGCATTCAAACGTGTTAAAAATTGAATAAATAGCACATACAATATGGTTTATTAATGTAATAATGAACAAATAAAGTTGGGAGAGAAAAGGGGGGGGGGTATTTACATATTTATATTAGGGGAATAAACTATATATAAGAGAAACGGAGGGGGGGGGGGGATTTACATATTGCTGTGTATTGTCTCCTCGATTAATGGATTTATCCACCAGAATCTATCCCCTGTAGACAAAACTGTCAGTGGAGGTGGAGGTAAGAGTTTTGAGCCTGCAAATATATTTGAATCTTCTTCTTCCTGAACGGAAGTATCGGGAATGATATCAAATGGTGTATTATTTAAAATGGCGTTGGTCAATTTAAATCGATTTCTCTTTGCTCTTGGAGGTGGGCGTAAGGAAAATGGATCACTTGCTATACTAGAAACATTATCTGAAGTGCTGAGTTGTTCAAGTTCGTGTATTTCACCGAGACCTTTCTTATCTGGCAATTGATAGCCTGCCTGTCGATACACTTGCTGCTGAATAAGATAAGTTGGATGAGAATGGCTTGAATGGCCCATTTGATATATACTAGCTGCCTGGTCAGTAATAAACGCAGAGAATGATTTATAAATAGATAGAGGAATACACTTGAAAGGCTCCGAAGATGTATGATTTATGGCTGCCAAAGTGCCTGGAGTGTTTACAAGAGATTTAAATACAATCATTTGACAAGGCCCAGCTGTAAGTGAAAATGGTGGTAAATCCATGATTGTGGTATGCAACTTTGAATCTTGAAAAAGTGCCTTGTTGTATGATGTACGCTTAATTAACTCTTGTACAGCTTGCTGGAAAGATTGAACAAATTGGCGAGTCGGTATATATAATTCGTTATTGTCTTCCAATATACTCTCAAGCTGAGCAATTTCAAAAAGGCTACGACCCTGAAGGTTACAGATAAAATCAATTTCGTTTCGATCCAGCTGAGTCTGAGGTTGGCCTGCTTTATTTTCAAGTTGAACATTTGGAAAACTGAACTGCTTGTCTTTCTCGACTACAATATTCATATCCTGCAATTCACTGTTTTCGTCAATCAATACAAAGGCACCAACACAAACTGTGGCATTTGTGGATGCAGTAAATTTTGTTGGATCTGGTATTGATCTTTCAACCACAGGGTGCCAGTTACGTTGAGTAAGAGTAAAAATCGAATCTGCCATTTGTTGCATGTTTTTAAAAGATTGGCGCATATGCTCAGCAGGTATACGAAGTTTATTGGCCATTGTTTTAGAGATAAAAACTGGCTCAGCAAATCGATAGCCTTGCGACAAAAACCGGGAAACAACCTGTTCATCTGTAATTCTCTTGACATGAAATATATGCTTGTCTTCTCTATCCGAGTCATCAACTGAGAATCGATCGTTTATAGATTTTATATCTTCAACACGAGTTTCGTCTGATGATGACATTTGTCCTACAGATAGTCTATTGGGATTGCTTGAACTGATAACAATAGTTGCATTGCTTTCGACTCCCTCTTCTTCATCGTCAAGTTGTTTTTTTCTCTTTGTTTTCGTTTTATCAGTTTTGCTGTTGGGATAAGTATCAGTTTCATCATCCGATGTGTATAAATCAAGTATTGTTGGACCCTTCTTTAGTGATAGCATTTTATTTGACCAATTGGAACCTGTAGAGTTTCGTACTTGTGAGTTGCGTTTTGAAAAAACGCTAGCTTTTGAAATGGTATCAGTCGTTATAACAATGTCACTTAAAATTCCCATATCGCTCCATTCATAAAAGCGAAGTTCTTCTTTAAGATCTGAAGCTGCATCTAAAAACGATTTTTCAATGGCGTCATATTCATTGATTGAAGAACTTGTTGAAGTTGTAGAGAGTCGTTTGTCGGTAGATCTTAAAGTGGCTTTCTGAATCATGGTTTCATATAGACGGATAAATAGTGGATGGCGCATGCCAAACTCAGAATGAGATTCCTAAAATGGAAAGGTCAATATAAGCTTTGCTTAGCTAATCTATTACTTACAATCACCTCAATATGACTAACGATCTCCTTCATTGGAATCGTACCATCAATTTTAACAAGAATTCGACCCATTGGATCAAATAAAACACTATCTAAAAACAATCTCTTTTTTGTATTCTTATACAGAGGTAGAGGTAAGGTGCTAAGGCCCGTGCGTATACTGATATATAAAAGAGCACCACAGCCTGAAAGAATAAGTGCAAACACAATACCAATTAAAGCTGGCGTATGCAGCTTGGGAATCGGTGGTGATATGTTTACATTTGGTTTATAAAATACAGTACCGACCAATGCTGTATAATGCATACCTACCAATAACAATGATAAAAAACATGTTCATTAGTCAATCCAGTACTTGTACTTTCTCTTTTATTCTAGCGTAAAACTGTATATTTGACATCTTACCACACACAGCAATGGCCATGAGACTGGCACAGCCAAGTCGCTTATACCACTGATTCATCCATTTCTCTCTCAACTTAAAAAATATATACAGCGCAACAGTTACAGCAAAGCAAGCAATGATGATAGCTCCAACGATGTACCCTGGCTTATAAACTAGGATAAAATAATCAATAGCGAATTGACCTATAATTGAAGTTTAATTTTTTCTTTCTTGTATTTCCATCAATTAGTTGTGGGGAAAGTCTTACCTAAATAGTGCATACAGACGATTCCCAACTATTGTAAATACATTTTGACATTAGATGCTTGTAAACTAAATAATTAATCCTCAAGTACTTACGCCAGCAAAAATACCACTAGGGGCAATTCTTGCTAGTGTGGCCTCTTCTGTGATACCCACAAAGGCAAAAGCTATAAACATACATGTACAAGCAACTACCAAACTTCCTATGGTATATCCCACTTTGTATGTTAGCTGATACTTTTCGCCATTGACTAAAAGTGACATGCTGTTATTTCCAATAAAATGCATTCCCCAAACGCTAACAGCACCCATAACCAGAGCTGCTGAAGTTAACAAAAACCTATATGAATGATTTATATACATCTAATAAGAATACAAGTTCACAAGATATCTTTGGAGTCGTACCAATTATAACATCCATGAATATGGGTGCGTCTAGTAAGTAACTCGAGTGTTGTTTGTGCTCCAATAACTGAAATAATATAACTGACAGTTATGATACCACCGTTGTATTCTTGAGTTGCAGTAGAAGCGATCACATCCATAATGATTAATAAAACGACCGAGCGTCTAAATTGATTCCGATATAGTTATCTATATCTAGTCGTTTCAGTGAATAATTTTATCGAATTCCGCAGAGGAGAATTGAAATATTTAAAAATATATATATATATGAAGATAAAGAACAATAACAAATAAAAAATAAAAAAAATTCTATCTCAAAAAAAAAAAAAAAAAAAAAAAGCTAGCATTCAACCACACACCCAGTAACTTGTTCAAAATTTAAGTGACACTAAAAATTTCCCCGTTTGACCTATCCAATCAGCTTTTATTAGTACACTAATTTAGTATAAGGTTTAAACACTTTGTTGCAACAAAATAATGTAGATTCACTTGAGGTTATTAACATTTAAAACTTATCAAATGAATGAATAATCACGCATGTTTTTTTTTTAATAGAAGATCAGTGCTTCATCTCACAAACGAGTGTGACTTCTATCAGTAGTAGACGTACTTTTGCTTCTCATGAGGAAAAGGAAAGAGCACGTTGTTTAAACTCAGTATGAGATTGATTAATATTTGTGGAGATTCCCGGAAAAGCTTGCCGTAGAAGAAGTGTTCCAAGAACTGATCTAGTCCAATCGTTAATGCATATATTTAATCAAGATTATAACGAGATTAGCTTAATATCTTCAAAATACAACCAGGTTTTATCATAGGCAAAGGTATCATTGATTAAGTTTATGGATTGTTTTACCATCTCTTTCAATAACAGTGATGGGATGGGAGAACTTTTGGAAATAGGCTGCGCATGCTTGCGAAGTAATATTTAGCGGTAACACAGACAGACATCTATAAAACATGCTTTCATTTTCCACCATATTTTAAAAACCCTTTGATACGTGTGCCAATTTATAATCACTATTACCAACAAAGACAGTAGTTTTTTTTTTTTTTTTTTTTTTTTAATCCTAGAAAATTCTACCGTCGGTTGTCTGAATGCTGCTTCTCAAGGCATCTATACTATTAAATGTAATACTAGCATGCTTTTTTTAATTCTTGTTTGACTAATAATAACCTCTGAATACTTCCTTAGGAACGTTTTTTTTTTTTTTTTTTTTTTTTTTTAACTGTTGGTATCTATACTCCAAGTCACTTACATATTTAACACCAGGTAATGACCCCTAACTATCGGTATATCTTCTCAACATAACAAGGCAATAGTTTGATCTCTTTTCATTATTCAGTATAAATACTCAACCATCTGATAAAGAACAAACGGCAAATCTTTAGTTTCGATCCAGTTTTGACTTTCCCCTTTTTCTTTAAAAATTATTTTATTTATTTTTCATCTTGTGATATAATATGATGAGAGATTTTATGGTGATGGATATTGCTTGAGGAAACCTGCTTTTTCTCAAGAAGGATCTTTAAATGTGCCAGTTTTCAAAGAACTGACTTTCGATCCATACTCTGAGAATCTAACACAAAAAGTAACGTGATGAATCCAGAAATCCGATTCCCAGAGCAGAGAGAACGTCTCTTCCATGCGTTGTCTTCCCTATTGCTCATGTAAAAAAAAAAAAAGAAAAAGAAAAAACGAACATTTGTCTTTTGACAATTTATTTTTCCAGTTTCAAATGATGGTTATTTTAGTTACATTTACTGGATTTTAGAAACAGAACAAGCTTGTTTGTGAGGCGTGATAGTTATTTGTTATTGCAGCGCTTGTGTTACGATTATGCTGATTCGACTTTCACATCCTTCCGTAATACTCACGATCTGTGGTAAGTATCACAACACCTTTATTGAGACAAGTCAAGACCGAGTTATGTTCCTTTGGGCAAAGTGGATCGAAAAATCTCTTCATTTAAAGTTCACAAATTCGACTCTACTAACCCTGAAATGGCGTGTACTTATATTCACGCAGATATATCTCTTGTTTCTTTTCATTGATTGTGTTAACGATCAAATAAATCACCGCTGTTTGCCTTTGGAATGTCTAACTTGTTTAGTTCCACCTCGATGTCTATGATTTCTTTACTATATTCGCTTTTCATATTTTCGAAAATATCTACCATACTTTATATCATCCAAATATATCCTAGACAAATTAGGCGGATTAAAAAAGGAATGTCGTTATATTCGACAGAATAAATGCAACCCACTATAGAATTTACATATTAATCAATATAATGTTCAACAAATAAATATATCAAATTTAAGTTTTTGTGATACTATTTATTTATTCTGTAAATTGAAGGAAAGGTTAAATCTTTCCATCCAGAAACCAATAGCTAATTAATGCATTGTCTGTTCCGGAAAAAAAGCCAAAATCACCAGATTATTTAATTTGAAGATGACCGTTTTTTCGAGATGTATTGTCGCGTTTTATGAATATCGCTTTTATCATTACTCTTTGTAGACTCTGGTTGCTGGAGATTATAACATAACTTTCTCTTTACTTTAGCCAATAAGTCTTTATTGTCTATGATGTTTTCATATCCTATTTCTAAGATCCTTTGCCTCCCTTTCTTTTCATGTAGAGCTGTATTGTAAAGCTCAGTGATTTTATGTTCTTGTTCTATTGTGAATTTATCTCTGGATGGTCGTATCGGCTATTCTTCAGATCATATTTATTTTTCCTGTTAAAGTGGTCATTTCGTTCTTTGTACACATCCTTGAGTTTCTGATGTTACTACTTTATCATACATTGTTGTCCACCCATGAGCTAGGGTATACTTACCTTTTTCAGCTTATTCTTTATGGTTAGACACTTATTTTGAATCGTTTGTATTTTCAATGTGTTTAAAACTTCTAACCCCAAACCTCTATTTATTTTTTTTCTAAATCATTTTTCCGAGTAAAAACATCAGCTTTTAATTCCTTCTGTACATTTTAATTCAAGTCTTGGAAGCATACGATCATGAATATTCGATTCTAACCAAATGCTAAATACTGCTTTCATTATGTAATTTGTTAATACTATTATGACGTTCGATTGCGTCAAAAGCTACACATATGCTAAAATTATTTAGTTTGAAAAAGAAAAGGCATATTTTTTGTGTTGTTACGTCTTTTTTATTTCATTGATGGTTGAAGTTATCTGACTACATTACACTTAAATATAACATCTTATACATTAGTTCTGTCGAAAGGAAATCTTTATCTTTAGATATCAAAATCTTATTTTTATATTTGTAGTGGTAATCCCTATTCGTGGTTAGAGCCATTTAAACACACATGCTTAGACTTGCTTAGCTGACATGTTCAACGTCGTGTTGTGGGAAAAAAAAATCAAGTCGATTTAGATTGTCATTTGCCAACAGTTACATTATTTATGTCGAATTATTCTAACAATTTGAATTTGTTCTGATCGGATTATGCGAAGATGGATTAAATACATCAAATCTATTTTTGTAGTACTTATATTTCTTGGATTATTAAAATATATTTTTAAATCCGCAATTTGACTTTCCGTCACTGGTCGGTTCTCACAGGCATGTGCGAGAGCAGAAAGCAAAGACTGTTGCTAGTGAATCAGAAATATTGATTATAGAAAGCCATACATATACACCAACTTAATGTATAGAATTAAATCAATAAATGGTAGCTTTAAGGTATTTAATGTTTCGGCATAACTAATGCTTTGAGCTGTGATGCTGTTACATGAGCTCTTTTTTTTTTTTTTTTTTTTACTTTTTAAGGTTATAAACGAGAGAACTGCTGAGTTATGTTACAAAAAAGGACAGATATCGTGCTCATAAATTTTTTTATTTATTTGTTATTTACTTATCTATTTACAAAAAAGAAAAGATAGGGCCAACTCAGTCTTTTAAAATGGTGAATTATGTAACATTACTTTGTTTTGTTGCCAGCCAACGATCATATCAACAACGATTTTTTCTTGACAGCAACTAAAGCATGGTATCTTCAATCTCCACCTCATTTTCTTGACGATTTTTTTTTTGTTGAGAGCAATAATGGCATGTCGTCTGCCAGTCTCCAACTTCCAAATCCCCTGCCTCAATCTTGTTTTTATAATTAGAACAAAGTTGGTCCCGCTTGCTTAAGTTGATAAGTTCAAATGCAGGTCTCTCTTTTGTTTTAATCAACCTGACTGGATATTTCCTGGTCAATTCATATCTGAAACGTTAAATTACCCAAAAATAAATCTTAGAAAGCTGAAAATGGATAGGAACTAGGGTTGACTATACACTAAAAGTTTAAAAAAAAAAAAAAGTGATTTGGATAACATCATTATGTATGAGATTTAAAAAGTGCCACAATTCAACGCGTTGTTTGTTTATCTTTAACTCTGTAATGAATCGTTTCACCAAAAGTGACTTAATTCCATGTTCCTCGGAAGTGTAAAGGTGTCCCCCAATTCAAGTAGTGCAAAGGCAAATAAAAATAGAAGCATCTTTTTTTTATTATAATTAAGTTATTTTTGTGAATTATGAGCTGGCGACAAAATGAATTTGTAAAAAATCTAGACTAAAATCTTTGCACAGGCTACTTAACCCGAAGTAATACTAGTAGTAGATGAAATGGAGGGAGGAGTAACAGGCACGGACACGATTTCCCCTTTAAGAACATAATCTCTTTCCGCGGAACTTGACTACTATATAAAGGGCTTGAATGTTTCTTCTAATTTACGATTCAATTACTTCTTGTTTCGCTTTCTTCACAAACTAAAGCTATGATGAATAAAAAAGTACAATTTTCTTGCGACGTCGAACTTATCAGCACATTTGCAAATGAAGAATATGGTAAATTGACGTAATCACAACAACAACAAAAAAAAAAGAAAATGGTGTTAATTCGTTTTTCCTCTTTTAGACCGAACAGCGCAAGAAGTGGCAAAGTTAACTTACAAAGATATGCTTGAATTACTGACGATGAAATCACAATGGAGACGAGAAATGAAGCGCATGCTCGCTCAAAGAGCTTCTGAAGAGAAGGAAGAAGATACCACATCTCTCATCTATAACCCACCAGAAATTTGCATTTAAACACACCTTTTTTTGGCATTTTCCTTTACCCCATATTTCATTCTATCATCACCAAAAGAGAGTTATCTCTCTCTATTTACCCTTTCTTCTTTGTATAGTTTTTTATCTCCATTAAATTTTTAATTTAATTTGCATTCCCTTTTACTTTCTTTTGTAATTAACATCATTCCTTCCAGAACAAAAAGGAAAATACGATCTAATAAAAATTATGATACATTTAATGTATCACAAAATCGTTTATTTTATAAACCCGCGCCGTATTGCATGAGAACCCTTGGGCTAAGAGAAGTTTTAAAATATTCGATTTTTAGCAACAATATGTTGACACTATTCTCGGGAATTGTTGTCATTTATCTATGAAAAAAAAAACAGACACGTTTTACAATACAGAATTGACTTTTGTTTTATGATGATCGATTTATAATTTTCTGGAAATACAGCAGAAATAGCATAAAAGGAAAATAATATATTATTTATTGTACTTATTTGGTGAAAAATCGAGAACCACAGGAGCCATCGCTTTTCTACGGTGTTGCAGGCTCTTTTTCTTGTGCCGTAGTTATAATTGAATGTTCTTTCTTGCTAGTAATTATAATTGTTATTGTAGCAAACCAAAAAACTTTTAACAGAAGGAAGTCTTATTCGTATCATTATGATTGCGTTGACAACTTAACTTTTGTTGTCTGATACTCATTGACGACAGCTATGGTGGTTGGAATGTTGTTTCACATTCCCTTTTTCCAAGAGTTCACCAAATCATTCCCGTTCCATTATATTTGGCTTTCCTTCAACATTACACAGTTGTTGTCATTTCTCAAATAAAATCAATAGGTCAAAGTTTTTTTCTTCTTCTTGAAACTTAGTAGGCATCTACTTCTTATGGCTTCTAAATCTATATAAATTATACGAAAGCTTTTGTCCACTTTTTTTTTCTTTTTTTTTTTAGAAAATCTGTAATATATAAAGCTTTCTTTATTCTCGGACCATCTTCGAGCGTTTTCAGATTTGTTTGTGTTTACTGCAGAAACCATAAAAAGCTTTCTAAGTTAAATGAAATATACTTGATATACTGGTTCCAAACCTGTTGTTTTTGCACCCAGGATTACAGTTTAAACATTCACAATTACCCCTCTTTTCTTAATCCGGTAATATTAACCAGAGTCATAGAGTATTCCTTTAAACGACAGTGTTTTTCCCTCATCATCTTCTATAGCTGCTAATACATGTTTTTCTACCAGGATCAGTGCATGTAACTGTTTTTAATATCTCGTATGTATTAAAATCTTCCAAGGTTAATTGACAGTTCTTTACATCATAAGGTGACTCTCATTTTTTTTTCCGACAACGATAAAGCCACCTGAGGGGCCCAAATTTACAAACATTGGCTTGACATTGGTGTCGCCGTTTGAATTAACCTTACCTTTTCCAGAACAACATATACATGTAAATGTAAAAACATAATTGATATTTTCATCGTGGATATTTGAAACTTGAGATTACTTGGTATCTGGATCTCCATCTTTTGATAGGCTATTTTTTTTTTTTTTTTCATCAAGAAAGTTCAGATAAAAATGTGTTGTCAATTATTAGTAGCATCATTTTTTATTCAATCAATTCTCTGGAAGGATAATTCGTCTATATTCATAGTACTCCTATAAGTTGAATAATAATAATAAAAAGTTGTAAAAACAATGTCAAAGACAGAGTAGATAGATTTCAATATTTTTAAATATCCCTCTTTCTATTCTCTTCCATGACTATTTAGAATTTAAGAATGGTTGGGATTAAAGACATCTTTTTATCTTGATAACGGCTTTAAAAGACGCTAGTTCTGGTGTTGATTTTTATTTGGATAATAAAATAAATATTCTGGTGCTTTCCTCTTCAAAAAGCATATTTGTATATACTTTTAACAGCTCTACATTTGTATATGATAACTTTTGAGCAACTCTAGGACAGAGGGAGTAATGGTATTAAATTCTAAAGTCTGTGTTCTGACATGTCTCGAATATCACCACCAAATATATTGGCAGGCATCTAACGACTTTATCGTCTTGTTCAGTAATAATAACAACAATAGTTACAGGGTGAGTGATGTTATAAAGTTATCTTGAAAATAAATAAAAGTTAATTTAACCAATCATTATTTGAACCTTTCTAAAAGTATAAGGGAAAATATGATAATAATAGAAGTGTGTATGTGTGTCAGGATGTAAAGAAGTGTTTGTTTCAACCCACACTGATTACGTTTATTATTATTATGTAAAAAGTAATTACGAAGGAAAAAAAAAGAGGAGTTGTGATCATAATACAGATGCTTATATATATATACATAAGGCGTAAAAAGAGTACTTTTGTATGCGTGGATGTCTGAACTTACTGTCATGAATGCCATAAACTTATAAATCATAAAAAAAAAAAAAGAATCACAAGGAAATAAATATTAATAGTTGTCTCGTAACCATGGATGGGCTAATACTTGTTGAATAGTGGGTCTATGATCTGGATTTAACTCTAATAATGATGAAATTAAGTGCTTGCACTGATGTGAGACGTTGATTTTAGGTTGAACAATTCGGCCCATCACAGCCATCTTGGAATCGGGAAAAGGTATTTCACCAAATAAAAGTGTGAATAATAAAATACCCAATGACCAGACTTCGGCAGGCTCGGCTCGGTAAGGACGAGATAGAAGTATTTCCGGTGATGCAAATGAAAGGGTGCCATAGAAACGTGTAAACAGCTTGCCTGGACGAGATAAACTCACAGCTGACCCAAAATCAATCAATTTCACCTAATGAGATAATAAGTATCGTCATTTTAATAACCATTATTTTAGTATGAATGGCTTACCTTATACTCATGATCGATGACAATGTTTTCATCCTTAATATCTCGGTGACAAATACCGACAGAGTTCAAATAGGCTACACAATCTACAATCTGTCTAAATATTTTCTTTGCTAAACCCTCTTCAAAATGACGATGCTGCTCAATGCATTCAAATAAATCACACGAGGTGCGTCGCACAAATTGACGTCCTAGCGCTTCATGCTCCTCTTCATCGATTGTACTATCTGATGTATGAGACAATGCAGGTGAATGAATAGAGGTCATTTGCTGAGACTGAGTCCATTGAGTACCATGCAATTCCATCACCAAATAGAAGAAGGTGCTGTCTTGATAAGCATCAAAAAAGCGAATAATGTTGGGGTGTCTGACATGTTTCAGAGTATATATTTCCATAGGAATAGGACCCATTTCTGGATCGCGTACCCAAGCATTGGAAGGTACTTTATCTCGAATAATAAATTTGACTGCTCTTTCAATACCAGTCTGTCTTTCGTAAGCAGATACGACGAATCCAAAACCTCCACTACCGAGCTCCTGGCCCAGAATATATTTTTTGCTGAATTCAGGATGAGGCGTGTGATGCATTAATAGTCGAGCAGATGTAGTAAGCTCCTCTTTTGGTGTAGTTGGTGGTGACACTGGATATAATGGTTGATAGGCATTATTATAGAGTTGAATAGGTGTAGTCATAGCTATTATTGTGTGATTATTATAAAAAAGTAAGTAGGTAGGTAAATAAATAAATAAAGTAAGAAATAGAACAATAAAAAAAAAGAATCAATAAAACATTCATTGTATTTAAATAAGTGATTGATCTTCAGGGGATATTCAACAAACTATCAGATCTTAATAACCCTTTTTCTCCTTTTTTTGTTCTCTCTCTTCAAGAAGTTTAACGGCTTCGCTCTCGGTTTGCTCCTTTCGTTGTTAACTACTCCCCTAAGAATAAAGGTCTCTTTTTAATCTATTTTCATTAGATTAGTAAATTTTTATATCGTTTATTATGCCATTAAAAAGAGCAAGACAAAAACAAACAAGACAAAAAACGATCCATCTCCATCTCGTGCGCATAACGTGCAAATGCTGCAAGATTTAAACTCGTGCTATTTAGATTTTCTTTGATCTCCCAGTTTTATTGCAGTTGAATCACCTTTTTTTTTCCTACTCCCCATAACAGGAGTTTTTCTTTATGAGGGAAAATAAAGGGGAAAATAGAATTGACAGGTATAATAAACTCATCACCGTGTAAGTTAATTACCTTTATATTTGATGGGAGATGAATAAGGAGATTTGATATTACAGAATTTTCTATTGAATGTCTGTTCCCTTTTCTATATCTCGTGGATTTACTATTAGGAGCCATTTTAAATCATATACGCTCATCTTTTATCACATCAAGCGAGGGGTTTTTATGCCTTTCCAATCGTACTTTTCCCCTCTCTAAGAATCATATTCTATATACACAGATCGATCTTATTTTTATATTTTATCTCTATTCTATAAACAATGCCTTTTATTTTTTTTTATTTTATTTAATATTTCAACAAAATGTATATATATTCCTAATTCATGGCCTCAACCAACTTGTTGATATCATCCTGATCATCATTTCCATCTTCTCTATCAGTAAGATCCTTCAACTTTTGATGTCTCCAGCCCTTGACAGGGTTGTTCAATTCAAATGGTACCAAGAATTTAGAAACAACCTCAAAGTTGTCAGATTTTGATACAATCTCATGAATGATATCTTCTAAACAAATAATACCATGTTCTCCCAATCTTTCTTCAATCAACATGTTATCTGAAAGCGGTGTACGTACTCCCTTGATAAGGGTGGCACCACGTTTAACGATTAAGTCTCTGACTGTCTTTAAGCTAGGTACACCATAGCTAACAAAGGGTTCGATCTTTTGTAAATCTTGCTTGGTCTTATCGTTATACACAACGAAACCACCTTGGTTCATCTTGGACAATCGGTATTTTTTGAGAGTCTTTAGGAGGTTGGGATGGATGGCGTGCTCTGTTTTGATACGGACAACGAATAGTAGTTTATCTGTACCCTTTACTTTGTTGGACTTCTTTAGTTTGCCTTGGTTAAGGACACGAAGACGACTTCCTTGCTTCTCGACAGTACGGTGATCACGAACAAACTCATCGGCTCTTTTGAATTTAGTCTTTTTAAGTTGGGTCTTTTTTGTCTAAATAATATATGTTCAATTCACTCATGTTGCTTTGTTTTCCCTTATTTTTTTTCTTTTTCTTTTTCCTTGCTTTACCTTACGGAGTTGGTCTTTTTTTAAAGCTTTTTCGGCAGCAGCCTTTTGGTTGACCTTTCTCTTCTTCAAAAGAGTTTCTTGTACATAAATGGGGTCAGCAATGTTTCTGGCGCTAAAGGAAATAAGAAGGTGAGTTATGTGGGCAAGTGTATTGAGATCTTGATCTTACTTGTCAGTCATTTTTATGTATTTGTGTGTTAAAAGATCTTGATCTCTCTTTTTTTTTTTCCTTTTTTTTATTATAAAAAATCGGTGGCTGAGAATAGTTGAACTCCGAGTGGAATTTGATGCAAATGACTTTTTTGAGATAAGAATAGCAAGTCAAAACTCTTCAATTACATATGCTTACTCGTTATTTTAAACTGCAATGATTCGATTATTCTAAATTGCATTGTGATATGAAGTCATACAATGCTCAACACCTGGTTTGATAAAAGCAGTGTGATTAAAATGCTGTTGAATGAAGAAAAGGGTAAAATAATGTCATTGGTTTTATTTAAGGGGGCTTATTTTAAACACTAAGGATATAATGGGAGAAAAATGATTGGTTGGGTTTTTTTTTAACAATATAAAGATGCCCACCTACCAAAGTATTCAGCTTGCAAGCACACCAGTGCACCATTACCTTTGAAAGGCATGTAGTTTTCAGGTGACCGGTGGCAAATAAACAAAAAATGCAAGAATGTGTATGCTATTCTTTGATTGTAATTAGTTTGGGACAAAAGTATAAAAATGGAACAAATTAAAAATAATTGGGACAGTCAAATATGGGACAAGCAGTCAAGTAACAAAATGGTTATCTTACCTGATGTGTTTCCATCTTAAATAAAACGCACTACTACGCACCATTTTCCGGTGGCTGGGATTGTGAAATACAAAATATAATTAACGAGCGGAGGGGAAAAAGAGTGCCATAGAAAAAGCAGGTGAGAAGAGTGGCTATATCAAAGCCATTTTGATAAGATATCCTTTGTTTATATTCCAAATAACATACTTGTAAATGATGAAAAAGAAAGCAAAGCTAAGGGAGAGTGGAAAGAAGGAGGCACGAAGAGAGGTTTTTTTTTTTATTGTTTTTTATTTTTGAGAAAAGAATATAATGGAAGTTGGCTGTGTATATACATAGCACACATACACTTGTAAATATAGTATACTCCTTCCTTTTATCATGCATAATAAAAATTGCCTGTCATTAGTAGCAAAAAAAAAACCCCCCTCTACAATATCTCTTGTTTCTCTTTAACATAATAAATTTTTTCTTTTTAGTAATAACGTTTGGCTTCCCCCCTTTTTTTTACTGACACGAAGAAGATAAGCTGATAAATTCATGAAAGAAAAAAAAAAAAAAAAAGGAAAAACCAGGAGCTCATTAAAAAAAAAGTGCGCACGTATAGAAAAATCTGTTAAAAGAAAAGTATTATAGTACGAATGAATATTAGATATATAAAAAAAAGTAAGTACCTCTCAGGTCAATGAATAATAGTAATCTTTTAATTGAAGTGTTGTCTCAAATCAATTTCACAAAACTGTCTTTGGGTTCCAAATAAAATCTCACTGTTCTAAATTCAGGTGAGTGTCCCATTTTCATGTGATCCATCCCAAACTATCTGTAAAAACTGTAGTTCAAATTAAATAATATTACCCATATTAAGTATTGCTTCTTTATTCTATGTTTGAAAACCTTCTATTTTATCTCCTTGATTGTTAAAGTGTGGATTATATATGCTTCATTATGTCTACTATCACTTGTTGAGTATCTAATAAGATTTAATAGTATTATTAGTCGATATGAATGTAGTGTATTCCTCTATTGTAATATATAGTATACATATTATGATAGTTTTTGGATAAGCATAATATAGTAAATTACTAGATTGCTTCATAGGGCGGTGTATGTGTATTATGCGCAATGCTGAATGGAAAATACAAGTTTAAATAATATCAACCAAAAATAATTTGTGGATCGTATTCTAGTGCTGATCATATATGCCATTAAAGTTGAATAAATAAAAATTCCAAATTATCAAATATTGCAAATACAAAACATGATTCCCATTTGAGCTTCAAGTATATTTGAATATGTTACCTAGTAACCTAAAGATCATTGAGAAAAAATTTCAGGTAACTGAGAAACATAGTTTATATGAATTCCAAACTTATTTTTGACGAAGAAGGTAAAAAAGGGATAGACATAAGAGAGTTAGTATATTTTAAAACAAACAAACAAACAATGATTTATAGAAGAAAGTACAAAGCATCTTCTCGTACATTATAGCACTAAATTAGTAAAATATTGAATCAGTAAAGTAGTTGATACTCTATTTTGAATTATTTAATAAATTACACATTACAAATACTATTACTGATGATCTTCTACTAAGAGAATAGTCAAAGAGGATGGAAGTGCGTATAACTGTTAAACATCCTTAGTACTCTCATCCACCAGGTCGGCTATTGTCGGCTCTTCCCATAGGCTTGTTGATGCCGTAAGTTTTTATATTTTCATCAATGTTTATTTAATAGGTTACTCACTTGTATTTTTCACACACTTCACCTTCTTTTCTTGGTTCTTCTCTGGTGTATGCATCTCTACGCTCTGCTCTTGTGGTTTTCTACTGATAGATTCTCCTAATCCATGATATTAACAACATGTTTGCTCACTTTTATTTATTTATACACTTATTTTTTATCAATTTTTTGAAGTAAACAGTACTCTTGGAGAATACACTGTTAATTAAACTTATATTCGATGAATGTTGCGTTTTAATGATTATCTAATCAACAGCGATACCATTCCATTAATATCAAAGGTATAAATGAATATTTCGAGTCAATAAGTCACCATTATAAAGACTTGATCTCACTTTGCTCAGTCATGATAGCTATTATGAATAAAAGCTACCGCTTTTTTCACAGATTAAATTGGTAGCTACAATGTCATATTATAAGAGTTACTGCTGTGAGTATTTAAATAAAGCATTATCTCCAACATTTGGTATTGCATCTTAAAACATTGTGTCTATTTGGATGTCACTGTCAGTTTGGGTTTCTTGATCAATTCTGGTCTTTGTCATAGTTGGGCCAGCAATATTATTAGCTATTGGCATCTGTTAAAAAAACATTTTAATTCATTCTTGAAATAAAACCACCTCCTTGTTTCTTACAATAGCTTAGTTTGATTTTTTGACAGCTTTGGTTTTCTATCAAGAACCATCCTTCTCTGCGACCGCGAAGATTTTTGTCTTTTTTTATTTCCTTCCACGTTTGAAACACCTGTAACTGACTCATTTTCCTAGCTATTTTGAGACTCTTCATGGCCCCTTTTTAATGAGTACTTTAATGGAAAGAAGTAAAAAGGTAAAAACTACGCAACAAAAATAATATCAGGCTCTAATTTCCATATATAGGTTAATGAATTCAAGACTTTTTATTGGATGAATTGGCAAAATCTAGTGAAACCTAGCAATTCTCATTAGGTCTTTTAGCCCCACTCATAAGCACAGGTTCGAAATTATCCGGCACTTTTTTTTTGAATAAAGGCCCGGACTTGATGTTCTTGCGTAGTCTTTTGTTATTGGTCAAACGATATGAAGCGAGTTGACCTATATTTTTTTTCGCTTTCCAATTTATCAGTCTTTTTTTTCCCTTTCTCTTTGTTCTTCATTAACAAAAAATATATAATAAAAAATGGGCTTGTCTTTTTCAAAGTTGTTCAATGACCTTTTTGGTAAAAAGGAGATGCGTATTCTTATGGTTGGTCTTGATGCCGCCGGTAAGACTACCATCTTGTATAAGTTGAAGTTGGGTGAGATTGTTACCACCATCCCTACCATTGGTAAGTGTTTGTTGTAGAAAAAACGGAAAACAAAAGAACCTAATCGTTCATCTGTTTATTAGGTTTCAATGTCGAAACTGTCGAATATAAGAACATCTCTTTCACTGTTTGGGATGTTGGAGGACAGGATAAGATTCGCCCCCTTTGGAGACACTGTAAGTCTTTTTATTTATTTATTTATTTTTTAAAAAAAAAATACATTTTGTAAACACAGAAAATTAATCATAATATAAATGTATAATATGTGAATAGACTTCCAAAATACACAAGGTATTATCTTTGTTGTTGATTCTAACGATCGTGACCGTATTTCAGAAGCCCGCGATGAACTTCAGCGTATGTTGAACGAAGATGAACTTCGTGACGCGCTCTTGCTTGTCTTTGCCAATAAGCAAGATCTTCCTAACGCTATGAACGCTGCTGAAATCACCGACAAGTTGGGTCTCCACTCTCTCCGTAACAGACGCTGGTACATTCAAACCACCTGCGCAACAAGTGGTAAGTGCAAATGATGTGGATATTTTGAAACAGTGCAAGGTAATAATGATGTATATAATATAGGTGATGGTCTCTATGAAGGTTTGGAATGGTTGTCCAACAATTTGAAGAGAGGTGCATAATCTGACGATGGTGGGAAAACAATGAAAAAGAAGCAATAATAATACAAATATGTCCATATGACAACCTTCTTTTAACATTTAACATATAAAAAAAAAAAAGAGAAGAAAGAGAGAGTGATAATGATAATAAGCTTTCCCTTTTTATTTTTGTTTCATATATATAAGCATTGTTATCTAAAGATGTTTATATATTACTTTTCTTTCTTAATAAAATATATAAAATTCTATACTTTCAAATGTTATAAAAATAA
Organism: Backusella circina FSU 941; assembly: GCA_025399235.1. NCBI lineage: Eukaryota > Fungi > Mucoromycota > Mucoromycetes > Mucorales > Backusellaceae > Backusella > Backusella circina. The sequence continues at coordinate 75,515 of MU622422.1, forward strand.
ATGTGTCATACAATAGGGTAACAAAACCTATTTGGGCTGAATTACATTGACTAACACAACACGTGTTTACAATTGTATAAAATAAGAGATGATTTTTATTTTTATCCTTCTCTTTCTATATATTTTACATATATACACTCCTTTTTTATTATATGGATTCATCAAGAGTTTTAGAAGAGATAGACCTTGCTCGCTGTAGAGCGCAATGGTCTACTTTACCTGATTTAATTAAAAAATACAAAAAGGCACACCCAGAGGACCAAGGTAAAGTCAATTGATTTGAAATAATGGATATAAAAAAAAAAAACAATGATTAATTACAAGAATAGTATTGGAAATAACGGTATCTGCCGAGGTTGAATTGATTCGTATCTTGAATGAGAATAAAAAGATACCTGAGCATGAATCTAAGGGCTGGGATAGTATTCACCAGAATGATAAACCAAATCGTATTGCTTTATTATCAAGAGTGGATCCTCCAAAAGTACAGTCGATCCTTAATAGATTAGAGAGCATTATCGAGAAAAAACAAGACGATTGGCAGGTTCAGGTAAATGCCTGTGTTTTTTTTTTACTTTAAATGATGTGTTACTAAGACCTTGTGAATATAGTTGTCCAAAATTTTATTGGCCAGAATTTATTTCGAAACAGGACAATACAAGTTAGCTTTACTTTCTTTGCAGAATTTGGCATTGCGTGCAGAGGATGTACAAAGTGGCTATGGCCTAGTTCAGTTAGTCCAGGCCAGAGCTATCAAAGGTATTTTTTTTTTTTTTTTTGAAGGATGCCTTATTCAACTCTGTGCTAGGTATGTGTTTGGAGTTACAAGAAGACTATGCTCCAGCTATAGATGCATACGAATCTGCTTGGGAAGCAGTAGGAGCTCAACCACAAGAGAGAGGTATTATGCTTTCTTTTTGGATTGAAGAGTGCCTGTATCGCGGCACCTTGACGAGATTAAGATTAAAGTAAGAGAATAAGAGGGGAACAAGGTCTGAGCATTCGTAACACATAAATAAATATAGTCACTCCGTGAAACAAACATTGGGAATGATGCGTGCTTATCTCCAATTGGTATCTTCCCATTGGAGTCCCCAATGGCGTATGTTTAGAAGATGGGTCCTCTTTAAGTATTATACAGATTATGTTGTATCTACATTTAAAAATGGAACGTATATTCCACCAAATGATAACAAGTAATATTAGTTTTTTTTTTTTTAAAAAAAAAAAAATCTATTTCGTACAATTAAAATATATTACTTCACATTCTTTAGATTACCCGTTGAAAAGGCAGCTTTTGAAGAAATTTCTAGCTTGATGAACCTCTACAGACACTTGTTTAGTTTAATTACCCCTCTGATCTCTACTAAATCTAAAAGTATACACGGTTTATCTCTTTCACGCACAATGGTTCACGCTTATGATGTATTGGGCTGGGGAGAGACAAGCCATGTTAGAAGAGTACTCCAGGTAAATGAAATACTACATGTAACCCACGTTACGAGAAAAGTGTTGTATATGTATACCAACGTTCTCAAAAATATTAGTTTTTGTATCAAGTCAAAAATGTTACCTTCAACAACCCTACCGTGACACGTTACATGTTCTTCACACTTATGAGATTGGGCAGTCTTGAGGAAGCCAAACTTTCTTTGCGTTCTTATTTGGACATACTTGGTGTGCCAGATGTGGATTCACAATGGATACATAGCCAATCTGATCGTCAGACTGACTTGACGCTACTTATTGGCTCTTTAAAATCCAAGATGGTGGAGACCGAAGAGACCTCTGATGATGTTTTAGATGTACTCTCGGCTTCAATTCAACTTTACGGACACGAAGAACAAAATGGTCAATTGGCTACTTTCCTTTCTGATCTTGCTCTTGAATTGGTGAATGACAATGGGGATTCTATATCATCTGAAAAAAGGAGCAAGCTCTATCGTATTCGTGGTGCCGCTTATAGTCTTCTTGCTTCTCATTCAGAGGAACATTTAGATCGTGCCTCTTATCATGAAATGGCAGCAAAGTCTCTGGAGATGGCTGCAGAATTAGACCCTAATGATTGGAAAGCACATTATGAGCTTGGTCTTCAAAAAGCGATTATGCGTGATACCCATGCAGCCATCCAGTCTGCCCACCAATCCATCAAACTTAACCCACAACCCACCGCATCTTGGCATTTATTAGCATTATTGTATTCATGCAAACGTACTGATAACCTTTCAAAGGCAATTCAATCTTTAGAAGCTGGTCTTCAAATGTCATATTCATCCAAGTACGAATTAGACACAACATCCTCGCAAGGTATTCCCGTTTTCTCATGGACAGAAGGAGAGCATACCTCAAGTGAACTCTATGAAAAGGCAGAGACTTACATGTCCCTCCGTATGACCCAAACCGCTCTTTTGGAGGCTGTACAAGGCCCTGATGTTGCAATGAAGCAATACGAGGAGTTATTTAGTACATATACTCAGCTTACGTACAAGTTGGGTCTCTCTCCTCAGCAACTACTTTTAAAGCAACTAGAGAATGAGAAAGAGGTGCCTTCTTCACCTTCGACCCCTAGTAGAAAATCAAGCATCTCATTACTCCGTCGTACATCTGACTCTTCTTTTAGTAGCTTGACTGGTGGTCGTCGCCGTGCCTCTTCTGTAGAAGAAAAGAAATCTCCCGTTGAATCCAATGGGTCACTACGTAGGGCCGAATCAGATACAGATGAATTATCCGATGATTCTGCACTGACAGGCTCAACACTAACTCGTACTTCTAGTCGTCGACTTCGTAAACAAAGCCGAAAAATGCAGCGATCTGCCAGTGTTAGAGTCGATTCGGCTGAATCTAGAAAGAAAAGTTTACAATTGATCGATCTAGGAATGGCGAGAAGAATTGGTACTGCTGCTGCCGCACCTGCTCAGCATAATGGAACTTCGGTTCGCCAAGGTAAAAAAAAAAAAAAAAAAAAAAAAAAGTGAAATAAATGGGGGAGAAAAAAAAAATGATGCTAAATGATATTGTTTATTTAGATAGTAGCCGTTCTCTTGCTAATGGTTCTGATACCAAATCTTCAGCTGTCTCTTTAGCTTCTTTATTGACACCCGCCTATTCCAAAGGTAGTCTTCGTAGCAATAGTATCAGTGGTCGCTCGAATTCTGTTGTAGCCACCCGCGATGGTCTCGTTATAAGTACATTCCAACAGCACCAGCAAGCCTTTGAACTTCGCAAAAAGACACGCTGGCAGAGTCTTTTGGTAACACTTTGGCTCATGTCTGCCCAAACCTTTTTAAGAGCTGGTCGTTTAGATGAAGTAAACAAGGCAATCGGCGAAGCTGAACAACTTGGATTGGGTGATCCTGGCGTGTGGCACCAGCTTGGTCAATTAAGTTTAAAGGTGCAGGAGTTTATGAAACAAAAGAAGAATATCACAGCAAACGACCTCAAGGTGATCAAGGAAATGAATCATGTCAGTATAGATGCCTTTGAAAAGGCCCTTACACTAGACCCAGAGCATGTGCCTAGTCAAGTCGCCAAGGCAACCCGTTTGATAGAGTCGGATGAGTGGGAGCTCGCTGAAGGTTTGCTTGAGGAAATCACTCTTGGTCTTGGTTGGGACTCTGCTCAGGCTTGGTACCAGCAGGCACAGGTTATGCAGCACCATCATGATTTTGAACAGACTAAGGCGTGTCTATTATACTCATTAGAGTTGGCTGATACGGAGCCCATTCGCAGTTTCTCGATTCTTCCAAGATTTATTTAATTTCTTTTATTTAATTTTTTTAATATTCTAATAATAAATGTATTAAACACTTAATCTTAATATGCTAATGAAATTGTTTCGGATCAAAAGAAAAGTAAAAAGATACTAGTTCTTTTTTTAGACCACTTATTACTTTTGTGATCTCTTCAATGTACATATCAAAATAAAGTCTAAAAAACTCTGGCCATTCTTGCATCATTTGAATCTGGACGCCGTCTATTCAGGTAAATTTTTTTTTATATGGTTCAATGTCACAAAAGAAGCACTATAAATAGATCAGGAGCATGAATGTTTAATTAAGGTGGAACAGAAATTTTACTGTACAAGATTCTAGTATGGTATTACATTTAATTGTTTTGGACTTTATCTTTTGAGAGACCCATCGTCGTAAGAAATACAACAGCGTTTTTGTGTTCTTCTTTTTGTCGCTCTTTATCCCAATTTAGCTCTTCACTCAAAATCTCAACCACTCGTGGCAATGACTGTAATGCTGCCTCTGCATTTAAAAATGCAAGACGCGTGCGGCGTGCTAAAACGTCAACTGCCGTGCATGCAAACTCTTGTCGTGCAGCATATCTAATTTCGGACTCGATATAGGGGTAGTTGGGTGAAATACGGTTTCCATAAGTTGGCCAAATCTCTCTTGTGGCATCTTCAATAGAAGCAACTGCCCAAGCACGATTGCCATAACTACGAGCCAGGTGTTGTGCAACTTCGGTATCCATTCCAAATTCCTGAACAAGGCGAATGAACATGGTATTACTATAGCCTTCACTTCCAGTCAGCGTTGTCTGTTCTGTGCAGCATTTATTCAGCGCCTTTAGAGAAAATACTTCAATAGCTTTATCTACTGTTTCCTCAGCCATTGCACGATACGTAGTCCATTTTCCACCAGCTATAGTGATTAAATTGTTTTCACTAACGTTAATAATGTGGTTACGAACAAGAGACTCAGTATTCTTGGCATGTGGATCACGAACAAGAGGACGAATACCAGACCAAGCAGCAAGAACATCACTACGACGTACCTTAACATCTAATAAATTGTACAGAGATGAGCCATCTGTTCATATGTATAACATGTTGCAAGTATTACCAGAGCTTAAGTAATGGGAGACTTCATCTAAAATCCAATTAATCTCATCTTCTTTTGGCATGGGATTTTGAGTAACTTCAGTTGGTGAATCTAAGGAAGAGGTGATATAAATAATTATAAAAAAAAAAAAAATTATATCTATAAAGAAATACCTGTCGTTCCTGCTATGGTATTTCCTTGCCAAGGCAGGAAGAAAATAACACGACCATCACTTGTATCAGGATCTACTAGACCCATATTACGAGGGCTATAGTAATTGGGAAGAATGATGTGTACTCCAGATGAAGGAGCTACAATCTCGATATTCTGTTCATTGTCCATTTTACGAAGTCCATCTGTGAAGGGACCAGTAGCATTAATTACACCCTACATGTTATCGCTAATTAACAAGGTTTTATACAATTTATGTACATACACCCTATTTACCTTTGCCATGACATTCCATTCATCACCTGATATATTGTCTCTTAACTTTGCACCATTCACCATACCCTTATCATCTTTTGTCAGTTCAATCACTTCACAATGATTAGCAACGACAGCGCCATAGCAGGCTGCTGTCGTTGCCAAAGCAACATTCATTCTAGCATCATTATGCTGCCCTATATTCATGTATGATTACACTTTATCCAGTCATCAAGTCCTTTTTTCAATAATATACCATCGTAATACACAAGAGCACCGACCAATTCGTCTTTTTTAAGCATTGGGAACGCCTCCAAAGCCTTTGATCGTGTCAAAAAGTAACTGCTTTCCAATGCTTCACGACCAGCAAATAAATCATACATTTTACATCCTACCCAATAGTACGGTATTTGCCACCATCTATCAAGAATGATATCATTTATTTATATATATATATATATATATATATTTGCTACTTAATTTTAAATTGGCCATTTCTCCCTCCATAAAAAAAAACCCCCCGTTCCTGAGATTTCACTTACTTGTACACTGGAAGCATAATAGGAAGCTGATCGGATAAATGGGGTGCAATATCCAAAAATATCTTTCGTTCATGAAGCGCCTCACATACCAATGCATACTGCTCATAATCAAGTTCCATGATGGCCTTTTGAAGATAACGAACACCGCCATGCACAAGCTTTGTTGATCTGGAAGAGGTACCTGTAATATATTACTACCAAAATTAGTCCATGATGAAATTTTATGATCAACGATACTTTACCAGAAGCAAAGTCATCCCTTTCTACTAATGCCACTTTAAGCCCACGTGTCACAGCATCAACAGAAATGCCTGCTCCTGTGGCTCCACCTCCTACTATGAGCAAATCAAACTCGTCTTTATTATCCTTGAGCTTCTGTATCATTTCTCCCCGTGAAGGTGGGTGCCAAAAATCGCGGGTTTTGTCTAAATCCTGCTTTGTCTCAAGTGCTTCAGCAAATGCTTGGTTGCGACCTAAAAGTGAATAGGGTAACGAGATCTGCTCATTCTGAATGGCAAGAGTGGTCTTGTAAATATTATGTTTGGCTTTATCCGAATTTAGGTAGTATGCAAAACTAGCAGTAGCTGCAGAAGCAACAGTTAAGACTTTATGTGTTTTTGAAAGGTTTCTCCACATTTTAAAAATCGACGGGAAAAGGTAAAGAAGAAGTGGTAAAATAAGAGAGGGGAAAAGTGTGGCTATTTATGCTAACTTGACAATTCAAGCAGGGTATAGTGGGAGGAGAATATTATATTCTCCTCTAAAGAGAAAAAAGCTACGATTATTCTGTCCACAACGGCAGTTTTTTTTTTTTGGTGTGTAAAATCCTTTTCTCCGTTTAAATTCTCCATGTTAATCATGCAACCAAAATTTCTTTGTGTTACCTTCGAAATCCTACATGACGATTTAAAATCTTTACTGCTTTTGGTTCTTTGTATTTTTAAAGCTATGTTATTGCATGCCTATAGTAATATCTACCACGTTGGGATGAAAAGATCAGGGGAGAATTCCGACTTTTATAGGTAGTGCAAAAAAAAAGTAACTCAAAATACACATTACACAAATATTGAATTACAAACAAAATATATATTTGGTTCAAAAATAGGTTTTTTTTATCTCAAAATTAATAATTTCTGGATTAAGCGATGGATATGCGGGAGAAGTAATGAAGACAGGTGGGATTCTTCATATTACTAGCTTGAAGAGGAGGGATATACATACAAACCTTGACGTGTAAAACCAGATGGCATCATGTAGCATGTGGCGCTAGCGATCACAAACATCCAGAAGTTCTGTAAATTGAATCTGAAAAACAACTGTAAATATCAATTAACACCATGTTACTCTTCTACAAATAGAAGTTTGTTCAACTATTTAGGAGCTTTTTCATGAACATGCGCTTTTAGTTGGATGTAACGTTAAATGTAAAACCTATCAAATGTTTTGTTCAAAACATGTCCTCAACTTTAAATAAAAGATTATATCCAATTCATGTGACAGAATCAGAAATACCTGAGCTTTTGGATCAAAAAATATATAGTTGTAAATTAGCCATGGAAAGCCTCAGAGAAATTTCAAAAAAAAAAGAAGAGTCATCCTAATTATAATAATACTCTTTCAGTCAATTCATTCATGAAAAACACTATATTATTTAACTGAATTAACATAAATAGCCTTTAAACATATGTATTATCTGTGGAAGATATAGATTTAAAAAAAATCAGTAACGTATTATGTATTTTATGCCAAAATCTAATATCTGCATATCAAAGTTGAATAATCATCAGCCTTTTCACATTTTACAAATACATAATCCTATTTTTGTATCATCATAGTCACTTACATATGTATATATGTAATGAGACTTTGTTTCTGTTCCTGTTTGTTGTAGAAATAAAACCAAGGAAGAATCGAAACGCACTGTTATAAAGACAGTTTCAATGGAAAGGAGCACTACTGTCGTTTCTCCTGTTACCAACTCATACAACTTGTTAGCAGATAGCTAGTCGCTATCACTAGCCAAGACTCGACACCAAGAAAAACTTAATATCAACGAGGCCAATTATAACAAACGACATTTTGCTATAAAAGGATAAAGAAAAATAAATCGGCTTCTTGTTGGTTGGTATGTGGAGGTGTCTAGTAAAAGAGAATGTACCAATTTATGAATATACGTATGCATGTATGTATGTATGAGTGGATCTCGACACTATGACCAATGGAGATTTATAATATATAGACTATATAGAGACTATATAGAGACACAAAGTGATTTACTTGCTTAGATGGACTTATGATCTGACTATTCAAATTATATCATCTCACCTTATATCATCTCACCTTATGTCATCTTATATTCTATCTTATCCTATATCACAATCCCCAAATATTCATATATATGGAAACTCCTTCGTATATTATTAAAAAAAAAAAAAAAAAAAAAAAAAAAGAAGTCAAAGATGATGATTATGATGATACTAAGGATACAGGATCACAATGAAGGATGCACTTTATTTATTTATTGAGAAGCAGAGAGCATGTTTGCATCCTCTTTTAGCTTCAACCATGATCAAAATAGTATAGAATATAACAGTTTACATATTCATAAAACCAACTTTGGATGAGAAAGACATTTTATTTTAAAGCATTTATTATAATAGGATGAGAGTAATCCAAATAATCCAATAATCCAATAACCCAATGATGCTTTAATCCAGAGGTTTTCCCTTTCAGCCCACGCCCTGGGTTGCGTACTTGAGCTCCC
>MU622423.1:13765-25458 GCA_025399235.1 Backusella circina FSU 941
TGTATAATCATTAACTGAATAAATAAGTAACTCGGCATAAGGAAGGATATGGTAGTAACGTTAAATCTTTGGGTTTTCCAAGTCATTATTTTCCACATGTTCTCGCTTTTTTTTAAAAAAAGTCTCACGTGTATATCACTCGATTCCATACTCGTTATTATACACAAATCAAATTAACACAATTCAAGAAAACTAATTCACAGTGCAAACTAAAGTATGCGCCTTTTTGCATTTTATACATGAATATCAGTCTGTTTTCTTTTGAGAATATAATGGATATAAGTTAGGAAGGAGTGGTTACTACCCCTAGCACAATCATTACATTTATATATCACCAGGACTGACTTGTACCAGGTATTGTAGTAATGATGATCGCGGAGTAAATGACTTGCGTCTGAGCATACTAGAATTAGAATGGACTATTTCATTTTTTCGTTCTTAATCTAAACATACATAATGCTACTTGAAATACATGCTCATTTCCTTCCAAATTAGAGAGAAAAGCTATAATTATATTTCTTCTTATGGTTTTAGAATTACTTATTGTTTTAACAACGGAATGACATGTTGGCCAATGTAGATCGAACTACTCTATATTTAGAAAAAAAAGAACCAATCCCATTCCTCATTCAAATGAAAAAGCTCTGTAACATCTTGCCGCTTTAGCATTGACGCATCTTATTTTTGATTATGTAGGCGATAATATATAAATAAAGTTTAAACAATAAAATAAAGCCTTTTTACAAATATAAGGTTATGGAAAGAGCCGAAGTTAAAAGAGACCTCACCTTACCACCCACTGTTACATCACAAGTGGTTGTGATCTGGTCATGTCTGCGCAACACTGTTCTCATCAGCTATTAGATTTAGCAATCTTCAAAAGTATTTGTGTTTTAGCTAAATATCTTTTGTTCAATACTATTCCATGATAACAAACGTATTTTGTTACTCTAGAAAATGTCTCTTAAACAGAGGAAAGGAGAAGGAGAAGATCGTATTCTAATATAATAAAAATCGGGAGTTTCTCTTCCGTTCTCAACATAAAAAAGGGAAGAATAAATATAAGAGGAATAGGTTAAAACAGAAATACAAAAAAAAAAAATTTAATGGTGCAGGTTACACGAAGTCGACATCTTTATTACTTTTTCTATACCATAAAAACTGGCAAAAGATTGAAAAGTCAAAAACGAGGGTGCCTGCACTACCAATCAAGTAAGGTAATGCTTCTAAAAGCGATTCAGCGGTCTGCCCGGGATGAGTTAAAATGCTAAGTGAATAAGTAAGGTTGCCCAAAACGGCAAAGAGAAATAGGGTGATGGCAAGACCTTCTACGGATTGGCGACGGCGGTTCTTAAGTAACTGAGGTATACGTGATAGAAGGTAAAGTGTTGTGCAAATCCAGGCAAAAATTCTGCCGATCCATAAAGCGTTTTCTTGAGTTAATTCAAACCCGCTTTCAGAGGAAGCTGCTGACATTGTTGTCATGGTACTTAGTGACGATGCAGGTAAATACTGTGTAGTTGCAAATAATAACATTGCCATCAATTTAGAATAGTTGGTATTGGAATAGTCTTTAGCGTCTAATGTATACCATTTTGAAGGGGAAGCTGAAGATGAAAAAGGTGTTAGTTCGTTCTGAACTTGAGGATGTGAGATATTAAGTGGTGCACAATCTGCTGCTGGATGCTGGAATATGTTTGAAGGAACTCTCTTTATGTCCATGTCTGGTATAATCAAATAATCATGTTTTGACTTGATTTTGTTATAATATGTCCACTGGCATAATAGACAAATGTCGATGGATACAAAATAGACACCAAGGTATAACTGAAATGGTAGTTGGTGTGTTAATATAGCACCTATTAAATTAGCCGAGTCTCCTATAAAATCAATAAAAGTTAGATATGAATTATAAGTATAGATAAATGTATAATTTACCTGCTAACCAAATAGCCAAAAAGTGAAGACTTAAGCCTTCTGCTGAGCCTGCTCTATAGTTTTCTATTAATTGTCTATTAAAGAATGTGTTAGTACTGTAAATTAATTAATTTTCCTAGTGGGAGAATAACCTACGGTATTTGGGCATTAAACCAAAATAGTATTGAGAAATAGCCAAGTAGTAAGCTGATCGCGTCCTGTGGTCCATAAACGCATTCACCAAATAAGCTCTATAGCGTGAAATGTTGGTTATTTTCAAATTATAAACAGTAATAACATCAATAAATTACATTTATCCATTGTATATACGGAACACCGTCTTGAGTAGGTATGCAGACAGTCATTATTATTAGATTTATAGATGTAATGTGTATATATGTATAAAGTGTATGTTATTTACAAAAGATAAAAAATGATATAAAAGAGAAAGAGAAAGAAAAAGAAAAAGGGCTTAATGAAATGATGGAGTTAAATATAAGATTTTTTTAGTCCCCTTGATTTTGTGCCCTTTTTGAATGTAGTCGTTTTCTATCAATGAGAGAGATAAAAAGAAAGAAATTACTTTATTAGGAGATACAAATGTTGTAGAAAAAGGGAGAACTGTGCCTTTATATACCTGATGATAACACTAGAATTTTTACTGTTCCGATGACATGAACTTACCCCTTGCGGAGTTGATATAATGAGTCATCAAGTGAGTCAGTACTAGTGACTTTATTTCTGAGTTCACTTGGAGGGTGGACTATCCCCCCCATCATATTTAGATTGTAATCAAAATATACTCTAGATATTTAGGACGTTCGCTTTTATTTTTTTTGTCTCTTTTATATCAATTTTCATTGTATATTTATACAATTGTACAATTTTTGTATAATTTGCTATTAAGTCGATAAATAACCATAGCCTATTTCTTATAAAAAATAAAAAGCACTAATTGCGGACCAATGATTATAGATTTTCATTTGTTTGTAGTGACAGTCAAACATGATAAATTCCAAGTGAATTATCATTTTACTGAATACAATGCGTGTATGATCACATTAAAAATAAAATCAGGTGCTTCAAGCCTTTTTATATTTATAATTGTAAAAAGAGGTATTTAATCATATTCAGTCAGTCGGTCAATTAGTTAATTAGTCGATCCTTTAAAAACATTTAGTATATTGAAGGGTCTTATAACAAACATTTGATACCACCTCATGTTCTTGCGTATCAACCAATGATAATGAGTTATTTTATTGTGTATCTATGAAAGTATCTTTATACTTGTACTTTTATAGTAGGTAATGTTCACATTTATCACCAGTTTCTAGGATGCAGTTGCCATGGCAACAGACATAATTTGTTGCTATGGCTTTAGTTAACAAATTGCCTTTTGTTTCATTTGGTAAATATATTTACAAATCTGTATTTATTTTCAAATTAAGCTTATTGTTTTTCGCAAAAATATTTCTAAAAATAGTGAGCAAACGGCTGCATTCTTTTGTGCTTCCTCCTTTTTTCCTTTTCTTTCTTTCTTTCTTTTTATTTTCTGAAATACATTAAATAAAACCGGAGTTGTCTCAAAATTTCTTTTGATACCAAAGAGGGAACAGAAATATTAAAGACAGCTTCTCTTCCTCTTTTTGCTACATCACTTTTGCTGCGTTCGCATGTCTTTTAAGCGTAGATTATCTAGTACTGAAATATACGAGTATTATCCAACATTAGATCATTATACCATGGGCTCTAAACAAAGCACACAAACAACAGGCCATTCATTCCAAAATACAACAAAGAGAAAGCGATCAAATACTCAAGCATCTCAAAATACCCAACAGACTTCAATTCAAAATGAATCTAAACCTATTGTAGGCTCAAGAATGCCGCCATCAATGTAAGCTAACGTATATCTTCTTTATTTATTTCTTTCTGACCTTGTTTTTATTTTAATCATCTATCTTGTAGTCAACAGCTATTTTTTTTTTTTTTTTTGTAAAGCATATAAAAATTAACCAATGATTTAGTTTAATGCTCAACAATGTGAAGCATTATTTCAGCATTACGCTGACCCTGACATGCCAAACATGATCTCGCCTGATGGAACACAGCGGTTCTTTGAGGATTTAGGATTATCAATAGAAGATGTAAGATAGTGATTTTTTGACTGATTAATTAATAAATGTTTGATTGGTATACAGGCGCTTATATTCCCTGTTGCTTGGAAAATGCATATCTCTACTATGGGTAAGTCATCAGTATGAGAGGTAGAATGGATTAATAACAATTTAAAAAAGGCTATATTACCAAAGAGGAATGGATGACGGGCATGAAAGAACAAAAGTGAGTGAAAATAACTGCTATGGCTATACATAGTTACTTATATATTTGATATTTCAGAGCTGATACCATTGAGAAATTAAAAGCAAAACGCTCCGAGTTTGAAAAAGTGTTTTTTGATATAGAACAGTTTAAAGAAATGTACAAGTACACGTTTAGCTATGCAAAGAACAAGGATCAAAAATGCATGGATGTTGATGTAATTGTTTATTTATTTTTTCTTTTTGCTTGTATTAACTTGGTTGTTTTGTTATTCCAGACTGCTGTGGTGTTGTGGACAATGTTGTTGGCTGATAAGTTTCCTATTGTTCACGATTTTGTTACTTTTTTGCAACAGCAGAAACCTGTCAAGGTTATTAACCGTGACCAGTGGCAAAGCTTTTTAGAGTTTGCTTCACAAGACTTGGACTGTTACGACGAATCATCCGCATGTAAGTACAGTTGTTTGTTTAGTTAGTGGGTGTTTTGGAACATCCACCTAGAAAACATCTTTGTATATATATATGTATATAGATCATAAAGCTTACGTTATTAATTTATCATTAATGGTATATATATATAGGGCCAGTTTTGTTTGACGAGTTTGTTGATTGGAAAAGATGCTAAATTTCAGTTTAACAAAATACATTATATAAATATCAGTGTTCCGTATAATACAATGTAAAGGAAATAAAAACTATGAAAAATATGTTTCAAGTTTATAGGTTTGACTTTTTAATGATATGAATGAACATTTTGGGTAAAATATATATATAAGGAAATGAAATAAAGGATAGGCAAAATATGGCAAAGAAAGAGTGAGCAATGAATAGCATTAAGTAACCAATTACTTATTCTCAAGAGCCATGTTGTTAACAGCTGCAATATCACCTTCACTCAAGAGTTCCTGTTCTCTTGTTTGATTCTGATCCTTTTTGCGAAGGGCAGGATACAAAAAGTCCTCTTCCTCATCGTCGTCGTTGAAAAGAGTATTCACTTGCATCTTCAAACGGGGACTGGCAGGAGCTGATAGAGGTCTGGGGATCTTAACATGTGAGTCGGAAGTCTCCTCTTCCTCATCATCGATAAAGCTATCAGGATAAGCACGGCGGAGTGCCAACTGACGAGCTTTAATGTATTCAAGTCCCATTCTCTTCCAATCAAGAAGATCAGATAGACGCTCAGTACGGTTACGCTGATTAATACGCTGACGACGGGTCTTTTGGACAAATTGGAACATTTGATCACACAACTGATTAAGAGAATCTTCTACTGACTTCATACGACGATCCGTAATATAAATACCGTAATCATCACAATTTTCAATATTCTCCTCCATGAAGCAACCAAAACCAGAGAGGTTAGTACTTATAGAAGGAACACCCATTACAGTACATTCAGCAGGAGTATAGCCCCAAGGTTCATAGTAAGAGGGGAATACACCCAAATGACAGCCACGCACAAACTCTTCATAATCCATACCAATCAATGGGTTGTTTGCATTCAAGAATTCCGGATGGAATACAACCTTAACCCGATCATCTGAATTGTTGAATAAACCAAGACGACGTAACTGGCCCAAGACAGGATCTTTACTGTCATCAACAATGTTGTGTGTAACAATAGGGGGCAAAGTGGTTCGCTTCAAGGCAAATACACGACGTTTCAAAAGAACCTTATCCTCGTCAGACAACAAAGATGAAGGATCGACATCATCCAAACGGAGAGCATGCTCATAAACGCGCTTACCAACACGATCCTGAATTTCACTAACAGTGGAGCGTAATTGACGGGTGACAGCTTGTCCTTTCAGTGCTTCTACGTTGAATGAGTGGGTGGCAGTAGGCATGATAATGAACGCAACCACGGTCATCTTGGAACCAGCAGCCTTGAGACGGGCATTCAAACCTAAGTTTTAATTGAGTTCGAAACGTATAAAAAGAGGAGATTCAAAACAAAAAAACTTACGAGCAAGAGATTCAACAAACATATCTACACCTTTGTTACGGTATTCGTAACGACCAGCAGTAAAGATATAAATCGTGTTTTCAAGATCAAAGTCATAATGTCCATAGAAGTGTCCACGGACAAAGTCATTGATCTTTTCCTTACTAAGAGCGTGCAAATTTTGGAACTCGTGCATGGCTGAGAACTTTACAACGTTCAAACCATTAGGTAATACACCATCTAATAATATTCATATCAAAAGAATATCAACAGGAGAAGAAAAACAGAGTATAAGAGTAAGAAAAATATGAAACCTTCCATTTTAATAGCAGTAGCAAATATAATATAAAAGCAGCTTGTAGTTTTTTGTTTACCTGGTTTGCGCTTCAAAAGATGTTCTGATTCATAAGCAGTAATATGAGATACAGTGGTAAAAACATCAGAGCAATGAGCAGCACCACGCTCAATACAATAGCGATGATAGATACCACGCTTTCCAGCTTCTTCATCAACGTCAAAGTGAGAAAGGTTATTATAAAAATCCACGGAACCGGCGCATAAATAACGACCCAAAAGGGTGGCATGAGTAGTAAAAACAGTACAGACGTCAAGATGACGTTTTTTAATTATAGGGATTGCAACACCAGCTAACCACTCATGGAAATGAGCAATAATGGCAGGATCACCAGCCTTGTTGTACTGGATTGTATAAATAAAAAAAATGATGAGTTCGGGAGAAGAATTTTAAAACCCACGGGAAAAGTTTTTTTAAGCAGATCTTTTACTTTCACCGAAACATAAGAAATTGTATTATTTCTCCTTACCTTTGGTGTCAATTCACCCAAGAACCAAGTAACCAAGTATCCAAGTAGAATGGCGTTATTAGTTTCAAAATCTGCTGTAGGTGAAGGGATGCCTGCCGAGCGCCAAAGATCACCTTTCCACTCATCCAACTTGTGGGCAGCACTACCAGTGTCAAATAACAAAACATATGGAGATCCCTCAATCAACCATCGACCATAGAGATATTTTATACCATGTGAAGACATGGAATCAAGAACTTCCTTGATTTTTTCATTAACAGGTTCACAAGCCTCTACTTCCATAGGTGCAGTTTTGTAAGACAATGGACCAATCAATGTATATCTATCACCAAACTCGCGTATTGTGACAGGTACTTTAGTCTTGATTACGGTGTAGATACCACCCACTAGGTAAAAACAATCAGAAAACAAAACAATTCAATATGTATGAAAAGGCATGTTTCTTCATTGAAAAACCCGACACTACTTTACCTTTATTTGCGACTTCCCATGCAACCTCAAACAAAAGAGGGTTATAGACATCTCGTTGAACTGTGGTCATGATATATATGTATATAAATGCTCAAACAAACACAATAAGACAGTGGATATATATGTGTGTATGTACTATAAAAATAAGGAAAAGAGAGGATCAAAAACCTTTCAAAAGAAAAAAGAGAGACAAAACAAAAGGGAAAAAAAAAATAATGCAGGAAAAGCGGTTTTTATATCCTTCCTGGACTCAGCACGTTGGAAAAAACATCTTTTTAATCACCGCTTTATCTGTGTGTACATGTCATGCCATCTTTTTATTAGATGTATTGTTTACTTACTTACTTTGGGTTTGTTTACTTGAATAAAAAAAATGTGCCACAAGAAAATGACATTGATTTCCCTCAATCATTATGTTTTACCCCAAGAATTTTCACTTCATTTGGAGGTGTAATTTTTATTCTGACCTAAACTAATGATTTTCAGTATTTCACTTCATGACGTCTTGCTATCTTAGATGAACCTACTGAACAAGTCTTTGGTGGAGCTAAAAATTAAGATGGATGCTTCACTTTGACAATTGATAAAGAAAAAGAACGTGTTATCGTTTATTTCTTTTTTCTTTTTTTATCGTTTTCGGTGTTTAGCTCCCTCATACAGAGAAACCTTAGATTTATGTGGCTCAATCGTTTTATGAGCAAATACTTGAATTAATAAAAATTACATAAGTTTCTTTTTTTTATTATAATCAAACTTAAGTTATTTCTTATATAAACCTCGGGAAATCTGTAAAAATGTATTAATCAACTCAACGGGTGCAAAGGAATATATTTCGGTGTTTTCTTTAATCTATAGATGAATTCCACAAGGATATATTGATTGATTGATTATTATAAACCCCAGATAGACTCTCTTTCCCCTCCGATCCTCTCCCTCCCTCTGCAAAGAATAATTTGATGCTTTTCATATCGATATATTTCAACTGTAAAAGATATTTTACTACTTTTTTTTAAACCCGTCCCCAGCGTCTTAAATATAATTAGCACCTTGAAAGATCGTATCGTTTGTTTTTTAGAGTTGATTGCATGTATTACCTTTACTTATCGGATTATATCTACACGTGTAACCTATCACAAAAGCTTGGATCTATAGTATCAAAACATCCCAAATACATACCAAAAATCTATTAAAAGTACAATTTTTGGTCTTAAAATTTGTTAGCTCCTTAAGGTTTAGTCCATCAAAGCTAAATTAGCTCTATAATCTAACTTATTAAACAGTAGATGTCGTCAAATTGTTCGAGTAGGAAAATATGAAATCATATTCACTTCAATAATATTTCTAAGAAATATTCCATATGAGTACGTAGTGAGTTAATTTTTTTTTTTCATACCGAACACATACTAAACAAAGACATAGCCCAAAAATTTTACTGTACACGTTGTATTACGCTGGTCGAGAAGATTAATAGGTTCTTGTTTGTAGAGGAAAAAGATACCTAAGTAATTGTACAATTTTATACCACTGTTAACGTAAAGATGGATTTTCGTATATAACTTAGTAACAGTAGACTTTCTTTCAACTAAAGGTTGCGCCATTCCTAAGTGAAAGTCAAATCATATGAAAGGCGGAAATAATATAAGTAAAACTGCGTAGCGTTAGGAAATTTTGTGGTGCGTGGAATAAATAGCTTTTTACTGTGATAAACATCAAAATGATCTTGATTTTAACATCATTTCTAAGAATTAACCGACTCTAAAACGGATAAAAAAAAATCACAAATTTATAAACTGATCACCGTTAATTCTTAACGAACTAGCTACCTTTTGACTTAAGAAAAAAAGTCGCGAGATATCATCCCCACACATATTTTTAAATTTATCATAGATAATTTAATACTAACCAAACGAGATAAGATAGGAAACACCCACTTTATTTAGACGCACGACTTGAACAATAATCTTCCACATATGTTTATAAAGTTTTACACTAGGATTTAGTAACGGACATTCAACCAAACCATAATAGGATTTAGTAACGGGGTTTTAGTCTAAAATTCTGCAATAATAATCGTAGGTTATAGAAAAAGAATCAATTTTTAGACAAATCCTATTCATTTTGTTATATTCGTATTTCGTATTATCATTCAGTTACTTAGATAAGTTAATTTCGAACTTCGTATACAATAAGCGATTTATTAAACTTTAAAGCTCACTACTATAAAAGCTCCAATTTTTTATTAGTCCACGTATGAAAACGTAAGGTTCTATCCCACTACCTATATATAAGTCAACATAATTAGCGCAAAAAAAAAAAAGCCGCGAATTAGAAATAGAACAGAGACCCTGAAGGAGCAAAGTTCAAAAAAGTACGTGTAAAAAAGAAAAAACCGGGAATCATACTGTAAATCAAGCCTCGAACCATTATACCTGAAAAGAAAACAAGAAGCAAAATGATAAAACCTAAGTTTACTCCTCCACGCAATAATTTTGACGGGGACTCAATATACCACATACTCATAAACTGGGACTATAAAATCTAGTAAATTGTAAGGAATACTAATAGAAATATTCTGCTTTCCAGTTAAAGAGAAGTAAAATTAAGTCAGTGTTAATGAATTAAAGCTTATGTTGAAAAAAATTATTTTAACTAGTAGATATGTTGAACAAGAATATTTGTGGTTATGTATTTTTACAGAGTTTAAAGTTTATGTCTCTCTTTTTCAGTACTATTCGTACCTTAGTGACTAGAACGACCATAAACGACCGAATAATTCCGTTTGTAGTTTGGTCGGCTTTTATCATCCGAGTACCAGTATGGACTGTCGTGGCAGGCACTATAATAGCGTCTGGTTTTCCTTTTTCCAGAACATCTGGGGTTATTTTTCTCCTTCTCTGGTCAATCTCTACTGCTTTCTAACCCTGCGGTAGAGCTCTTAAATCAACTTCTTCGTGGGAAGGTTTGTAAGCTGGTTATAAACCTCTAAAATTTGTTACCACCACAATTCTAAAGAGCGAGTTGTGAATATTTTTACTAGTTGCTGTTTCCAAAAGTAAGGAAAAAACGGCGAGTGCATGGTGACAACTCGCTATGATTATCTGTTTTTTCCCAATTTACCACATTACTTGTGGAACTAACCCGCTAAGTAGTTACCTTGCTGTAGTAAACCAGGCTACTCAGCGTTAAGTGTATACGCGCGAGCTGGCAGTCGTGCGCGCACCAATCTTTCTTTCCCTCGTCTATGTTTGGATACTTGTGATATGGTTTCCTTCTATAGGGTTTCCCTCGCACACCCATACCCCAACAAAAATGGTTCCGCCTTACCCTGAAGACGTGCATAAGTTTCCTCTAATTTCTCACCACTAATGTAGTTCTAAGAGTCTCTCCTCAAAGAAGGAACCATATGACTTTGCACGTCTTCCCTCAGATTTTGTGAGGTTAAGGTTCTTCTGTTACGATGCACCGTATGTTCGCAGCTCTGCTTCTTACGTTTTTTCCCATACCTGTAACGCGAGAAAGGACCCACTGGCCGCGTTTCGGGTCTAAATTTAGGGTAACTTTTATAAACCCGTCTTTACCTTTCTGCGAACCCTTTCGAGTGGATGTTCTAGTGTTTATTATTTCGAGAACTCGCACTCGAATTTTCTTATACCCCCCTTAACTCACAGCTTATATGGTGACGTGAACAGGTATCATACGGACATGCTACGGTTCGACAACAACTATTGCTTCCAGTAGGTTGTAGTATAATTTGTAAAAAAAAATCATTTATTTGTAATATATTTGGTTAGAAACTGGTACATTTTAAACCTTCATAACAGATACTATCAAGGTCTCTATTTGCTGAAACTGAAACAATGAAGCAATAAAGCTATTTTTAGGGCTTCGATTCTTTAGCACTAATTAAAATACATAGAGAACATTTAATCTAAATGCGTTTAGATTGATACACATGTACGGGAAGATAAAGAATTTTCTGCATGTTTTAGTATGAATTATCTGGCAACAACCGAATATATTGAACGAAAAAATGGCAAAAAAAAAAAAAAAAAAAAAAATTTTTTTTTTAGTAACTTTTGGTAACCCACAGAAGTATAAATCATAAACTCGATATGAGATACCAAAATGTTAGAATTTAGAAAAAATAACAGTGAGAACGCTGAAGAGTATTGTTTATGTGTCCGAACTTAGATCTTAATATAATCAAATATTCTC
>MU622423.1:36882-83739 GCA_025399235.1 Backusella circina FSU 941
CATAATCATAATCATAATCATAATAACAATGTAATTTCTGACAACCCCACTTTTGAATCTTTGCCTGTACAATCCTCCAAGATAAGGTCCTGCGCGGATTTTCCTATATCTACAGTCATCGTAATTGCTAACTTAGTGATTTTCCTATACCTGTGATCATCATGATTTACTTAGTGGGTTTCCTATACTTGTGATCATCGTGATTTGCTAACTTAGTGGTATCCTATACCTGTGGTTATCATGACTGTTAACTTAGTGTTCCCCTTGTAAATCCTTATCGCGGAGCCAATTCAGCAACATTTAGCAGCACTCAGCAACAGCAACATTTAGCAGCACTCAGCAACAGCAACAGCAACAGCAACAGCAACAGCAACAGCAACAGCAACAGCAACAGCAACAGCAACAGCACAACAACAACAACAACAACAACAACAACAACTACAACACAACATGACAACAGCAACAACAACAACTTCAACAGACTCTAGGCACTCAAGTCTAGTTACGTATTGCGCCTCCCAAGTAAGCATGCGTTACACTCTCTTAGGGTGAAATAACTTGGGCGTGTTTGGCCTCGTTGCTGTTAGGTTTTTAAACAATCCGGGCAGAACACGTATGAAAGGAGATTGAAGATGCTGAGGAGCGTCATTCTTCTAGGATTTACCTTACTGGCCAGTTTAGCAATGGAAGAATCTGGACACACAAGTCCAGTTACATATTGCGAACCCCTTGTAAGCATATGTACACTTCATTTTATGACGTGAAAGAACTTGGGCTCCGTGTTGGCCTCATTGCAGTTAGGTTTTTGAATTATCCGGGCAGGCACGTAGAGAGAAAAGCAGGTTTTTTTCTTGTTTTTTCTTTCAGGAAGGATGAAATCTTTTAGGTTTCTCTTCAAGGATGACCAAGCAGGCCACTTTGCAATGGAAGATCTTATTACGCACAAGTATTAAAACTAGGGAGTTCTAGGGGAGTACCTCACTACCTGGATTGGTCTGCGCTTGCGTGGGTTTTTCTTGGTGTCGAACCGTGGCTAGTGATGACGACTAGCTATCTGCCAACAAGTAGTATGAGTTGGGGACAGGAAATAAGACAGTTGTGCTCCTTGCCATTGCAACTGACTTTATAACTGTGCGTCGCGATTCTTCCTTGACCTCGTGTCAGAAACAAAAAAAAAAAAATTTCTATACATCATATGAACAGTGGTAAAAGTACAAGTATTAATCAATGGATTAGCTTAGAATTACGCCTCTTGCCAATTGTGGTTGGTTGGATGTAAGTGTCTTTTGAAGGAATATGTCATTTATGGATCAATAAGTATTGGAATTTCGGAATAGAGTAGTAATGCATATGTTTATGAAGACGACTTGCAACTTAGATTAGCGAATGCTCTTCAGATGCTTTTTGGCTCAGATAGTGTTGTTTATTTAAAGCGTTTTTTTTTTTACTTAACAGCTATATTTTCGTTAATAAAGAATTGTTAAATCAATCGCAGTCAAGTAAAATTTAATATCCTGATGCACTGTTAATGGTGCTTGATAAAGTATTCTATTTTTTACATGTACATAAAATCGAGTACTTGAATGAATTTCACCACATATTGTCTTTTTCAAGAAAATGAGAAAAAGTTTCAAATTAATGTGAAATTACTGATGACAAAAAACTGACTAAAAGGGAGAGATCTAAGGGGGGATAAGTTCATGATTCAACCCAATGAATAATAACACAAGGAGATATGTCTAAGCGTCTAAATGGATCCAATTTATCGTCAATTTCCTTCTGATTCATGGTATTGACAACATGCTTTCGTTCTCTACTCTATGAATTGTCTTTGTACAATTATTATCTGTTCTCAATTGTCGTTGTATTCTTTCTCAGTAATTTGTAATTTTTTCTCAATATCTGGGAATAAATAGTAGCATCTTATCAAAGATTTTGATTGTAAAAAATATGTGTTTCGTTAGCAGGTTTACAGAACGCCAAAGCCAGAGTAAAAGTTGCATGCTGGAAATTATCAAATTAGGGATAAATTACTAAGGTCAAACGTGATAAAGCAGTTCTTTTAATGCAACCCTCAATGTTGGATATCATCGAATCATAGAAAAATATTCATATTCAGTATGAATGTGATAGGAAATATGAGATCAATGATGACAATGATGGATTACTTAAAAACCAATTTTACTATGGGCTTCATCATTGATTTTAATATCACTGACTTTGATAAACAATCAAGAGATAGAATCTTACTATATAATTAATTTCGATAGCGACAAAAGGCATCTCCTTTAAGAATGCCATTTTAAAATTCTTGGAACGATATTTGACACCATTCGCACTCATTAAAAGTATGAAGCAACTCTCCTAAAATAACCCCAAGTCCGAGTCAAACATACATCACATGATCAAAAACTATCAGTAAAAATTGTCGGCACCGAATTGGCATTAAGAAAAATTGGAAAACGTCACTTTTTGTTATTCTACTATATTTTTTTCATTGCTTCATGATACTCCCATACCTTTAATGAGTTCCGAATATGATTATTACTATAAACCTGCTTTATCTACAGCTGAAAAACGCTTAAAGCAACTGAAAAAGTCACAAACAACCCAATGGAAGCTAGTACACAATGACCTCATTTCAGTTTATTCCAATGTCGAGCAACCTTCCTGCTTCAAAGTCACAAAACAATTGTCCACAGTTAATCTTGAAGAAATATATACCGTTCTATCTACAATCAACTTACGAACCCAATGTAACCTATTTTATTACAATGTTTCTTTTCAAATTTAAAGTTCATTAACCCCTTCTTTACTCTGTTATCTTTGCGATCTTTAGGGTGTCAATTATTCAAAGATATCACTCTTGTTGATACTCCACAATCAAATACAAGTATCCTCCAGGGACTAACAACACAGAATCAACAAAGGTTTTTTATCCACTTATTATAATATATACAAATGCACAGAGCTAAATATGTTTCTATATAAATAAAACAGTGGCATATTATGGACAGAACGTACTGAAAAGAAAGCAAATCAAATAACCTACATTGCTACCTCCTTCTCAACTCCTTCTTGTACAACAACTGATTATTTTATGGCCTGTCAAGTAGAAAGTCGATTTGACATGGCACATGTAACACTCTACTGTCAATTCAATCAGGTCACACCCGAAGCACTCATTCTTCTTGTAAATAAACTAGTAAACATTCGATTGTTGGGTTGGATCAGCCATTATGACGACGACATTGATATAATACAATCAAAATTCAGTAAAGATACTCTGCAATTCGAATATCAATTCAAAAAGGAAAATGAAAAACGATATAGTATAAGTCAGCCAGTTGATATTAGCGCTGCAAGTACAATTCAACGACGGTTTCAAAGTGGCTCATGGAACCAGGAATCCATTGTATATCAGCAACAATCATATAGAAATATTTCAAGTTCTCATCTTGCATCCTCCTATGGGCAGGAGGGTTATAACGAAGAGGAGGGGATGATTGCACCAGAGAAAGAAATGAGAATACAAGTGATGGATCACCCGAATATAACAATAACATTGCCCGAGCATCCGGATCAATCCAATCGATTTGCTCAAATGTGCTTAAATTGCTATTATAGAAAGGACAAGGGCTATACGATACAGTTGATTCATCCTATTCAATTTATGCAGTATTTCATAAAGAATAACAGTAGCGAAATGACATGCTTTCGTATTCACTTAACAATCAAAAAATCAAATAACAGGGTTTGTTGTGTCAATAATAATAATTGGCCAGTGAGACCTTCACTCTTGCTATCAAGCGAATACGAGCAAGAAGGGAAGGAATCAAGCGCAGAAGAAGAAGATGATGATGGTGATATATTTGTGGATGGGATGGAATCATTTAATATACAAACAAGAACTGTGAATGAAGCACCTATTCTACGCTCTTCTCACTCTACACCAGTACCATCGACTGTGACGTTGTCTGAACCATTAAAAAACAAAAGGTAGACTAACATGTTTGAGAAAATACATAAAAAAAAATAGATATTTATTGATTGGTTTTTGATAGTGAGGATGCAGCCGGTCATTCTGATGAAAGTAAGCATGAAGTCACTATTCCAGATTCAGATCCACTTGCTATTCGACAAATCTATCCTCGTTTTATAGAATATCTTGAAGCAACACCTCAAAGTATTTTACAGCGGCCTACGATTGAAAATGGAGGTGTCTCTATTTCAAAGATAGATGTACCTAGTCATCCTTTGGGTGGACTTGTTACAAACACAGTGTGGAACAATTGCAGTATTTGGGATGTAAAAGCAGTATTAGAATGCCCGGGTGCTCAGAAGATATGGGATCCTCTCTTTGATGGAGCACAGTTGGTTTACTCGTTCTCTTCAAGTAGTAGTATTTGGCATACCAAAAGAAAGGCCACATGGCTTTTACGAGTATTTGATTCCGTCTGCTTTCATAGTGAATATAAATCGGATAACTGTATTACGATTTGCTCTACATCATGTCCATCAAACGATACCTATCAACATAAAGATTTACCAAAACCAACCTCGAGTCATGCCCGTGCTACAGTTGATTTAAATGGGATTCGTTTAAAGAGAATTGACACTCATTCCGTTTCATTTGAATCTGTGTTATTGATCCAATTACCCAGTTCTTGGTTAAGCTTACCTCCTACCATTAGCTCTTTTGCTTCACATTGTTCTGTTATTCAGTATGCTAAAGCGTATTTTGATGATTATGGCGCCCCTCCAAGTATAGAGGATATGACCTGTGCTCTATTATTAGATACAACATATGATCATGATGGAAAGAGCTGGCGATGTGAATATACCCGTCACGATACCCAAAACACATCGACTAACGAAGTCAAAGCGACCAGAATGCATATTCGACTGGATAAGAGACGCTGGGCCAAAGAAAACAACAATCAATACTCGGTAGTGATTGATCCACCTCCCTCACGCTATACAGCCATAGAGAAGAGTTGTGATCGCTTTGGCATTTGGTTAACGATAGAGCATGATGAAGCATTTATTATTCCTTTATGTGGTAAAATATTGGTATTGATTAAGCCAAATGATGCTTTTACAGAAAACATCGATAAACCCATCTCCATCAATGGTGTTTATATTGCTGTCGAACCTCCAGTAGAAGTCATGGAAAGGAAACCTTCTTACTCTGAAAACTTCTTGTTGGATGATCTGGTAGAAAAGAAGACAGTGACTCCTAATAAAACATCGGTAATGGATCATGCGAGTACCGTTTTCTCCTTTTTGAAGCAAACGGATGAACAGTTTGGATGGACAGT
This sequence comes from Backusella circina FSU 941, assembly GCA_025399235.1. Classification (NCBI taxonomy): domain Eukaryota; kingdom Fungi; phylum Mucoromycota; class Mucoromycetes; order Mucorales; family Backusellaceae; genus Backusella; species Backusella circina. Next base: position 42,204 of record MU622423.1, read on the forward strand.
CATGTCGGATAATGCAAAGACTGGAACCCGTATATGCAAGAAATCAGGCTCAAAGAATAGTAGTAATAGTGGTGGCGCAGGTAGTAACAGTATAAAAGAAGAGGAAAGTGAGAAAGCTGTGTTGAACGTACCCGAACCGTTTATGATTTATAAAGCAACAAAGGTTATTGAAAACTTTTCGCTGGACGAGGTTATCTCTGTAGTGACAGATATTGATCAAATTAGAAGAGCACATGACGATACAATTGATAGCATACAGCTACACCGCCAAGTTGAACCCGGATGTAGGATAGTGCGTCAGTCTGTCAAGGCTATCTTCCCCTTCAAGTCTAGGGACCTATATACATGCACCTGTCTTGCTCAAGAATCCTCTTCACTGGCGATGCAACCCACCAAGCGTACATTTTACATCGAAAGCTCATTACCCGATTACCATCCCGAGTCGGAGGATGTCAAGAAACCTGTGGGTAACTTGTTTATTTCTGGTTGGATACTGGAACCTGTTGACCCTTACACAACTTCAACAAATCATCCAATCCCATCAACTCGAGTGTGCTACGTAGCTGCATTGGATCTGGGACAGTCTGTTCCATCTTATATAAGCAATCATGTGGCAAATAACTGGCTTCCAAAGAAAATCCAGGCAGTGGAAGGCTTTTTAAAGTCAAAGGAACCACCACCTTATCTTGTCCAGCCTTCTTCATCACCGCTTGTTTTTACCAACAATACACTTACGAGCGAAACCCAAGATGGCTTTGAATTAAAGGAAACGCAATCAACCTATGATAGAAAAGAACACGTCTATCGAGTGGTGAATCAATGGTTGGTGTCCGAACCTTCAACCAAAAAGGCCAATACAAAACCAGATGAGAGTGCCATCCCATTTATTGCGCATAGAAGACCAAGTCACGGCACTGCTTTTGCAGAAACAATGTATAGACGTGGATCTCTTCCCTCTGGTATCCTTAAAAAGCGTATAGGACCGCTTGGCGAAAAAGTAACTACCACATCTTCCAAGGATGTGACGTGTCTGGAATGTCGGATAGATCTACGGTCATATCCAAAAGGCTATGAAATGACATGTCATTTGTGGGACATGTCTGAATTTAAACGTGATATGACGGGCAAGTTGACTGTACTGGTAACAGAGCCGCCTCTATCCAATTTAATGAATAGCAGTGATGGTAAGAAGCACAATAAGCATACGATCCTCATAACTGCAGACATCACCCTTTCGGATGCCACTCTTGAACTTGAGTTTGAATTGGTACCAGCTGGTGATGAGTCTATCCAAAGGAGAGGCACTCGCCTAACGGTGTCTGGCGTTCTGGGCGAAGAAGATAACAAGGATTGGGATGGGATTATGCTGATGAATGGTAAGGAGTTAAGCTTAGGTAAAGAGACGGTATTGGATTATGTACAAGAATACGACATTGATCGCGAGGATGAAGCAAGACCATCTATCGGCTATCCTATATTGGAATCAAAAACAGTGGTTGAAGAGCCAATTTCTTTGGACAACCAAACACAAGATGAAAAAGAAGACGGTGAGGAGGAAAATAAAGATGCTGAAGAGAAGGTGGGTGGTATACAGTATATAGGCGGAGGCGTAGTAGCCACTGCCATAGGCAATGTCTCTGCTGGAGTAAATGTAGGTTTGGCATATTGTAAAACTTAGGATGTCTATTCTGATAAACTCCATAGAACTTGAGCGCCCGAATGATGATCCCATTTAGAGCAGCTTCACAAACATTTTTATCAAAGGATGAAACTCCCAAAGAAGAATCATCCACATCAAACCTTATTCACAACCAATCGGATACAGATAATGATGACAATGATGAAAGCGGCGAAACTCTTAGAGAAAATACAGATTCATTGCATGAAGTACGCGTACTACGTAAATCATCAGACACTATGAAGAAAGGCATGCTCTTGATGTTTATTTGCTGCGGACTCTCGATTGTATTGGCATTGTTATTACTGCAATTCATGTTGGAAAGATACTATACATCATTTACAGTATCTTCAACACTTAGCTCACTTGATGAATCGATCGAAAAGGGCGTTGTACATAGATTAATACAAATACCTTGGTTTGGTGGCTGGAATATCCAACTAATTGCAATTAGACCTAATATAAATAAATGATAATTTTGTTTTTTTTTTTTTCTTTTTTTTTCTTTTCATATTAAAACACTATAATGGCAGCAATACCTGCTGATTTTGATTTCGAGAGCTATATTAACAACTATCAAGGTAATAAGACTCACCTTTATTACACGCGCTCTTTGTCTAAGTAATAGCAATAATATAGGCTATACACGTATTTCAAGAGCTCTGTTCATTGCAAAACAATGTGAACCTCTTGCAGTAGAAGCTTATAAATTTGCCCTTGATGAATTCAAGGCAACAACACTCAACACCTCGAAATACATGACCACTGTCGATGCCCTTAATACTGTTTTACATCGATTGGGGCAACCTTTGTTTACTCCTGATCTAGATTGGGTGAATAATACAACACAGTCAAACAAAACTATCCTTGATAATCTTGAAAATGACCTAAAGTCTGCAAAGGCCAACGTGCTGAAAGAAGAAATTAGAGCAAGTATTTTTCAGTCGTCTTGTAGCTTAGTACTTGTTTACTAACATGCCCTCTGTTTACATATAATAGCTGGCTCATATCAAGTTGGGTGAATACTATTATAAAAAGGGTGATATCCCGTCAGCCATAAAGAATTACATCCGCACACGTGATTACTGTTCTCAAAGCGAACACATCATTGAAATGTGTTTTGACAATATCAAGGTCTATTTTGATGAAGGTAACTATTCACCCGTCATCCAAACATATATTGCACGTGCAGAAGCAACACCCAACATACCCGACAAAGTAAACACTACCTCCAAATTAAAGTGTTGTCGAGCATTGGCCTTCCTTGGAGGTTCAGATTCCAACAAGTATCGCACTGTCGCCAATACATTAACTGAAGTTGTCTTTGACTCGAATCCATTCTTTAATGATGTCATGTCACCCAACGATGTTGCAATCTATGGAGGCTTGTGTGGATTAGTCTCGTATGATAGACGCCAGCTTCAAACCAACATACTTAATAACGCCAATTTCAAGAACTTTTTAAGTTTGGAACCTGGATTATATGAGCTTGTTGAGGCATTTTACCATTCCAAATATGCAATCTGCTTGGGATTGCTTGAAAAGTACAAAAACAACATGTTGTTGGATATTCATCTTCAACCCCACGTCCAGACACTTGTTCAGCTGGTGCGTGAAAAGGCCATTGTTCAATATTGTATTCCTTATTCTACAGTTGATATGAGAAAGATGGCTATATCATTTAATATGAGTGTGGATCAGTTGGAAGATGATTTAGTGACATTGATTGGTAAAAAGGAAAAGATTGCTGCTCGTATTGATAGTCATGAAAAGGTAATAGTTATACAATGGATAATAACTTTTATTGATGGTATTATTGTAAATAGATTTTACGTACAAAGAATCAAGAGAAGCGTAACCAGGCGTTTGAGCGTTCTCTTGTGACTGGTGATAACTTTGAAAAGTCGTCAAAGGCTTTACTGTTAAGATTGAACTTGCTGAAGGCTAAGATGGTTGTCAATTAATCGTATTATATTAATATTGTACAAGAAATAAAAAGCCATTTACATATCTCGATAAGTTTCAATCAGTAGTCTTTATTAATGTGACTTATTTAGGTCTTGTATGATATAATCAACAGGCCGGGAAATCCCAAACTCCTTTCTTTCTGTGTATGATAATACCATTAATAATACTATTTGTCATTTACTAGATTGAACAGAAAGGAAATATCATGCTCATTTAAGTTAATCCGTTTTTGTGTGCACACCTGAGTTTAAAAGAAACGGCGTATAAATATAAAAAGAAACTTTTGTTCTCTCATTTTTTCGTCTTTTCTCAAAGAAATGAGTTCAGAGGCTCCCATTAATGCTGCAAGTATAAAGGCTATTATTACTTTTAAAATGTTAAGCTGATTAATATCTAAAACAGGGTCATGCATTTGCCAATGCTGCAGAAGATTATGAAGAAAAAGAATTGTGGAAAGAAGCAGCAGAAGCTCACTCGAATGCAGCAGGTACTTTTGTTATTGCTATTATGATTTAGGAAATGAGATTAAAAAGGTTGTTTATTATTACCTTACAGCTCGTTTTGAAGTGGCAATATCTGATGCACTCGATAAAGAGGTAATTAAATTTGTATTTCAAAAGATACAAAGCAATGCGACTGATATGTGCAGATTCGTTTAGGCCATAAAAACACTTAAATTGCTTAGTGCCAATCATACTCGTAAAGCACAAGAGCTTGATCGAAAATTTCAACGAATACAAGCATCAGAACGTCAACAACAATTAGTCGATAGCAAAAACAGAGGTGGCCTATTAAACGCCTTACCTGACAAACAAAGAGCATCACCGACCGCAAGTCTCGTCTCACGCTTAGCTAATAAAAACATGTCTTATTTTAGTGAAGGATCTCAACAGCTTGGGGATGGCATCGGTGGTTCTTTTGCTTTACTATCAAATGTAATGAAAAGGATATTTGTTTATAAAATGAATTATATAAGAAGTTAAAAAAATCAAGATGAGATAGGATGGCACAGAAGTAGAAAACTCGGATCCATTCAATAAATTTTTAGAAGTAGTCGAAACACTGGTTCAGCAATTATCCAATCCAGCCGTTGCATTTGCTTCAGCTCCATTGAACGAGAATGATTATCCCCTTTCTTTACCGACTCAGGAAACACCAGAGGAGGATGAAGTAGAGGAAGAGAACAGCGATCCAAACCAGATGATGGAATCATATTACTTTGTGCCGGAGCCTAAAGGTTTTTATAATTCGGTGCAAAAGACTAACGAACAAAGGTACTTTTCTCTTTATTATTACTCCAATTTCAAAAGAGATTTATGCCAAATATCACAAGTAGAAATCAGCTAAATCTCAATGTTGAAAATGAAAAATTACGACAACAAATTGCACAATTAACAAAGAAAATTAAAATTTTGGAAAGGGTAAAGAAGACAAAAGAAGGATAGGAAAAGGAGCTCTAAATACTGAACATATTCATATAGACAGCTGAGGAAAGCAATATGCTTAAAAGTAGTATTTTACAGTTTCGAAATGACGTACATAAACAAGCAAAACGTATTATGCAATCTCAGCATGAATCAAGTATGAGATCCTCAGCAGTAGCACTAGGTAGTTCTCATGTCCCTGTACATAGTTCACTTCGTTATCCTATTGTTTCTGGGGGCAATGATCTAGGTAAACTCATCAATTTATTTATTTATTTATTTATTTATTGAAATAACATTTAAAAAAAAAAAAAAAAAAGTGACAAGACTTAAAGATTTGGAAGAAGAAAATCAACAACTTAAATTACAAAATGAAAAACAAAAAGTGGTTATGAACAAATACCGAGATCGATGGGAATCACTAAAGGAAAACGCAAAAAAGAGAAGATCGACTACTAAAGAAGACTCGGAAACCCAATTCTAAAACATCACAATAACATACAAAACAACTCATTCTAATAATAATAATAATACATCTTATTTAATAAATAAAAAAAGTATTTTCTACTATCAATTCTATTTGTATTTGGCAATTATAACAATGATAGAAGATACTTTTTAAAAAAAAAAACTATAAACGCATCCAAGAATCATAAGATATTAAAATCTCTTCTCAATCAATAATTATCAACGTCCAAAAACACGACAAAGTTATTTCCATGTCTAAAAAAGGAAATTTTTGAAAAAAAAATCGCGTCTTCATTTTGCAATTTTTTTTCGGAGAAAAAAGTGCTCCAGTAGCATAGTTGGTTAATGCGTAGTGCTTATAGTTTACAGCTATACCTGAGTCACGCTAAGATCGCGAGTTCGATCCTCGCCTGGAGCACACTTAATTTTATGCTGAATTTTTTTTTCGCTTGAAAGGTGTTTTTTTTCAATTAGGAACTAAATTTAGCTGTATATATCGATAATATCAGGTTTAAAAAATTATTTTATAATAAAAAAGTAGTTAAATATAAGATGGAAATGAATAAAATAATACAGTGGTATTTTAACACAGAAAAAATCAAAACTTTATTCCGATAAATAAAAGGTGTATATATATATATTTAATTCACTGCTTCTAGTTTAGCTACCTTAGGTAACCCAATATATGTAATTTGAAACGTAGGAATCAGCTGTTTATAAATATGTTTGCATTATTACTGTAACGTTTTTGGTTTTTTTAGCTAATAAAATATAATGTTAGGAGACTAATAAGTGGATGGGACAAAAGCTGTCTTTTTATTAAATGTTATTTTGATCTGTATTTATATGAACTGAGTTTAAAGTAGCACAAGTATCTAGTAATGTTATTGTAAGAACACCGGTAAGACCGTGTGTTGGATGTTCAGTGAGTGGAATCCGAAAGAGTGAGAATCGAAAGAGGTTGTGATAAGAGTTTAAAAAGTACTGCTATTATATGCCAAGGGAATTTCCTATTTTGAATATTCTATTTAATTTTCTATCCAAAATACATAGATATCTATAACCACTACCTGACCTGGTGTTGCTATCGTAGTACTATATGTACTTTGTTAGGCATGTTTTATTTTATGTTTGTTCGAAATAGACTAAAGAAAGACTGAGGCGAATGCGCATAGAAATGGAGATCTTGTACCATTTTTTAAATGATCAACTATTCAATAAGTCCAGTTTACTTTAGATATTTAACATTGGGAATCATTGCTGCTATTGAGCCTCCAAAGATCCTTTAGCATACCATAGTTTTATGGCATTTTTTTTTTAATTTACCGTTTTTTTACGAAACTAGTAGTTCATATATTTCGAAAGACCTATTTATTGCTACTACAAGCAAAAACAAACTCCCAAATAATGGTATAGAACAATTACTACTTAAAATGGTATTTCTAAAATGATGAAAGCAATAGAATGCCATGTTATCCTGTCGGTTTTCCATATAGAAGAGTGCTGACTTCCCCCAAATACTTCCAAATACAAGAGTGCTTTTGATCCAGCCTATCAAATCTCAAAGCGAAAAACAAGTCACTGTCCGAGGATGGACCACACACAGAAACATATTTACGTGTTCAAAAAAAAAAAAAACGTGTTTTTTCGTTTTTAATTCTCTATCATTTTTTCTCCTTTATTTATACAAATAGAATGTCCTTGGTTAATATTATAAACGTTCAAGTTTTAGATAACCCCACTGCATTCACAAACCCTTTCCAGTTTGAGATAACATTTGAGTGCAATGCTCCTTTAAAAGATGGTAAATAACAATAGCAATATATCATAAATGCACATATTCATCTTTATTCGTCAAACTAGATCTTGAATGGAGAATGATCTATGTTGGTGCAGCTGAAAGTTCAGAATATGATCAAGTACTTGATTCCATCATGGTTGGTCCTATTCCCGTTGGTGTAAATAAATTTGTCTTCTCTGTAAGTTTCATACATAAAAGAGAGAGTATCCATCATTCTAACCTGTCTTAATAAGGCTGATGCTCCTAAAATCGAATTATTACCCAAGAAAGATCTGTTGGAAGTTACTGTTGTTTTGCTTAGTTGTCTCTATAATGATAAGGAATTTGTTCGTGTCGGTTATTATGTGAACAATGAATATATTGATGAAGAATTGCGTGAGAACCCACCAGAGAACGTCATTATTGAAAAGTTACAGAGAAACATTTTGTCTGATAAACCAAAAGTGACAAGATATACAATTGATTGGTCCAATCCTCAGAATGAAGTACCTCAACAACAACAACCCGCAGCAGCAGATCAGGTAGGTTTAAATGGTGAAACAAGAGAGTGTGGGTAATATAGCTAATACACCGTGTATTTAGGATATGATGGTTCAGTAAGGACCTTTGAAGAAGTTAAAAACAGCAAACCCATTTTCCCTCTTATTATTATAATAAATAATAAATCTAACAAACGTGTACTTAATATAAATTTATAGAGACAACAATGGGCGTTTTTATTTAATATTAAAAATGGTAAATTAAAAAAAATTAATTAAATTGAGCAAGAGAGACTTGGTTGGGCTTCTTTTTTCCCATGGCGTCGCACAAAGTATCTAAGAACTGCGTACGATAGATATATTTTTGAGTGTATTCAATAGCACTGGGTTTGACACTCTCTTCATCATCCTCAGAGTCACTAAAGTCGCAGGAATATCCATTGGTTGCATAGCGTGCTCTTGTGTGTGCATTCTTGATGGAGAGATTCGAAAGTTGTTGAGACACTTTTTCCAAGTCCCGTGATTTAGATGTTAGTCCTCTTTCAATATCACGAATCATTCGATGCAAACTGTAGAGTGAGAGGTTACTATTATAATAGTGATAGGAAAGGTTAGCAAGTCATTCTTTGGTAATGATATCTAAACACATTACCTTGAATTGTTTGAATCATAAAGTTTATAGCGCTTTGTAAGTTCGTGTACTTTGAGCTCCAGCTGTTCAAGTAAGACTAGAGTGGCTGATGTGATGCCTTGTATTTCATGTAATGACTTCTTTGCTTCGTCGTTCAGTTCACGGGCATCCATTAAATCAATCAAACTACTACTAAGTTCTCGATCCATTAAATCCTCGATATTCTTTCGTTTTTGAATTACTAGAATCGAAATTAATACATATATACACACATATAAATAATTCTATTCTTACATTTGTCAAGATTTTCTGTGAGATTTACAAGTTGTTCTTTCATTTTTGTGACATGTGGTTCAGTCGCTGACATATTACTTTCTAAACCTTCCAAAATACTCTTAAAGACAGTTACATCGTTTAGATTCCATTCGGTTGCAGTTTTCAAGTCAGCAACAGTTTTTGAATTCAAGGCACGACTTGCTTTTTGTATTTGATCAGACACCCGCTTGAAGAGCAATTCATTCTTTTTTTTTTTTAAAAAAAAAAAAGAAAATATGTTGTGTTAACTGAAAGTGACCTCAAATCATTATAAACAATATATTATATCTTATTACCTCCTTTAATACATCTCCAGTCTTGAAATAACTTTGCTCAAACAGGAACGCAATGCCTTCTTTATCTGTAGATGTCGGTCCCTTTGCGGCTCCTGATGGTGCAGGAGCAGGAGTAGTACTCGTTGTTGTTTTATTTTCAATTTTTGTAGGTGTCGTAGCAGTAGATATTGTCTTCACAGCGGAAGATGTACCAACAGTAGAAGCCACACCCTTAGCCTCAGGAGATGAACTAGTAGTGTTGGATGCTGTTGGAGCTGGAAGAGTTGTTGAAATTTTAGCTAAGCTTTCAGTTTCACTTGTACCAGTTGCTATCGTGGTTGGAGCAGCTAGTTTTTCAGTGTCCTTTTTAGTCGCAGCGGCACCAAAAGATGTTGCTGATCCAAATGCTGGCGCAGCATTAGGATTCTTAGCACCTTCAACTGTATTCTTGGCTAGTGCACCAAAACCAGAAGTTGAGCCAAAACTTGGAGATGCACTGGGGTTGGCAGCACCAGGAACCGTATTCTTAGCCAGTGCACCAAAACCAGAAGTAGAGCCGAATGCAGGTGTTGAACTGGGTGCCGTAGCACCTGCCACAGTATTCTTAGCCAGTGCACCAAAACCAGAAGTAGAGCCGAATGCAGATGTTGAACTGGGTGCCGTAGCACCTGCCACAGTATTCTTTGCAAGTGCACCAAAACCAGAAGTTGAGCCAAAGCTTGGAGAGGAAGTGGGATTGGACGCGCCTGGTACAGTGTTTTTTGCGAGTGCACCAAAACCACCTCCACTTTCTAGAGCAGATGCTGTGTTTGGTGTAGAGGTATTAGGAGCGGCGCTCTTTGCGAGTGCACCAAAGCCACCTGTTGTTGATGCTGAAGGAGATCCTGAACTGGTAGAGGTTGTAGCAGTTTTTAGAGATCCAAAGGAAGTGTATCCAAAAGCAGGTGTAGTAGTGGAAGCACCAAAGGCTGGTTTAGTAGTGGATGTACCAAAAGAGGCAGATCCAAAAGAAGGTGTAGTAGTGGACATACCAAAAGTAGCTCCAAAAGCTGGTTTAGTGGTGGATGTACCAAACGAAGTGGAACCAAAAGCTGGCGTGGTAGTGGATGTGCCAAAAAACGACTTTGTAGTAGCAGTCTCTACATTTTTCTGAGGTGTATCTTCTTTCTTTGTCTCGGCTGATATGATACCACCAAAAGGGGTTGAAGGTTTTGCAGCAGCAGTAATACCGAAAGATGATTGACTACCGAATCCGACAGAACTAGTGGATCCAAAAGCAGGAGTGGAGCCAGTATTTAGTGTAGTTTTCATGCCCATGCTTGGAGCTGCTGGGAGCTTTTGAGTACTAGCCAGACTTGCAAAAGACCCTGATGAATTATTATTACTCATGGCAGCACCAAAAGAACCAAAGCCTGAACCAGACTGTGCAGCATTTGAGGTTGCTTTACCACTCAACAGATCTGAAAAAGATGAGCCTGAAGTGCTAGGCTGATTGAAACCAGATCCAAAAGCGGATGTGGTGGCTGGCTGAGAAGTACTCTTTGGGGGCTCTGATGAAGGAGGAGCATACGATTCACCTCTACGTGCCATTTCAACATTATAGCAGTGATATGCACCAATTTGTCCTTCGTCATTGATATAATAAAAGATAGGGAAAGGTTCCACGGGTTTATCATTTTCACTTGCATCAAAAGGAGCCAGCTTTTCGTCCGCAGCAAAATCAACAGCCAAACCAAGAGGATATGTATCTTGTGATTCATCAGTTAAGGGCAAAGTCGCAGTACCATTTTCAGGCAACATCCAAGTATTCCATTCTCCTTCCTCATTTTCACCCACTACTGATATTTCGTTTGAAGCAGAATTTGCAATAATGATGGCGTTGTTGATTTCCTTTCCCAAATGAGGTATAAGCTCAATATAAAAACGATTTCCACGACCTTCGGAGGCAAAAATCGGTGTGATCTCTGCAAGACGTATATATCCTTCTTGATTTGATTGATTAATCTTTCGATCGATAACATAAGCATCGTTTTCATAGTCAAATTCTTCACCTTTGAGAGGGGAAGTATAAATGGCAAAAAATACATTGTTGTCTACCCACAACACATCCTGTACTGTAATTACAAAAAAAAAATGGCTGTCAATATATTACGATCAATATTATTATTACAAATTGATATAACACTAACCAAAGCGGTTTCCCTTTTCATCACACATTTCAGCTGGAACTTCCAACATATCCTTTGCTTCTCCATTGGTATCATACGCGATTAAAACTCCCTCCTTATTACCACAGACAATTTGTTTTCCTTTACGTGACCAGCAAAGCGTAGTATAGTTATCCATGGGAAATGTACGAGCCGTAGCCCCTACTTCGACATCAATCATAACAATAGTATGGTTTTCATACAAAACGGCGATAAGATTAGGATGGGCTTCAGGATTTGGTTTAATCTCGAGTGCTGCATTGGCTAAATTGATTGTTTTTACAGGTTTTACTTGCTCTTTCTTTTGTGCATAAAAGTATTAAGTAAATATCTAATTGATTAATGACAACTTCTTACTTACATCCCGTTTAATATCCTCAATGTGATAAACAAGAAGAGTGTCATCGCTCGTTGTAATAAAGACGCTGGTTTCCGCAGCAGACAGTTTGACCTGTCTTACTTTAGATGAAAGCGAAACAGAAATCTTTTCATCCAATGTTGTCACTTCGCCTTTCTCTGTGTTATAAAAACATGTACGAAGCGTCTTTGTATTTCCATAAATGAAACCTTGATAAGGAGAATGCATATTAAAATAAGCGAAGCAAATATAACAATAAAATAAACTCATTCTGACCTGTGGTAGTTCCAGCTACAAAGTACTGAAGCTTGCTAGAACAAGCAAGTAACGAAACAGGTGTTGGGTAGTTTGCAATGGCAAATGGATCTGTTTGAATTGACACTTTGGCATCTGGTACAAGACTAGTAAATTTAAAAAACTAACAATCAGTCAATAACTGAGAAGTTCGTGTCTAAAACAATCATTTTATTTGCTTATTCTTATTACTTCAACATCGACTGGTTCTAGTCGTTCCAAGGTATCTGATAACACACCAAAAGAGTTCATACTTGGTATTTTGTTTTGTTTTGAATAAGAAGAAAGAGCAATCAAAAAAAAAAAAAAAGTTGAAAAGTTGAAAAATCAAAATGAACTGCGCGAGATTTAATGCCAGTCACGAAAAACTGGCTGTTTACTTTTTGCTACAAGTAGCAACTTTCTCGGTTTATTTATTGTTAATAAATCACATAATACATAAAGGGTTACTTGAAAGATGTATTTATATTCATAAATAGTGCTTAGTGGCGATTTTTACATTATCATACTTGTAAAAGTGAGCTCTACTCAATGCTCAATCGCGTTGGGTTTATTCCAGTAAAATATTTAAAATGTGGGTTCACTAAAGTATTATTCTTAATATGGATACAAATAATCAAGGAAAGTTGATTGAAACAAGTATGTGGCTACGACTTGGGTGATACTTACCTTGATCATGGTGTCCTCCAGCTGTTATTCTTGAAGCTGTCTACTATATAAGTGAATACCGATCAATAAGCAATCTATGTTTAAAGGTGCTCTTGGAATATCCATTTTTTTTTTTTTATAATACAATTGCTGTAAGGTAAAGTAACAAGCATTCATATTCTTATTTACAATTTGGAGGTGTATGGCTTTTCTAGCTTAACCAAGTTTCGGTGGTGTTACTATCAGCTGACCAAACAGAGTACTATCCCATATGCCAAGATAACATAAGAAAAAGAAAAAAAGGTGATACAAATTTTATGAGAAGATGATTTATCTGGAAAAAATTCTTGAATTTCCTTTTCTTTTACCTTCTTTTTTTCTTTACAAAAGCCAACAAGCGCATTTAATAATGAGTAATTACCGTAGAATTCGTATGTGAAATTCTTTTATATTAATACAGATTGAAGACTAGAATGTAATATTGATATCATTATTTAATACTAATTAAAATATTGTTATAGAAATTATATCTTACGTTAGTATATATACTCTACCAGATCAAAACAATTCAAGACGTAATATACATGATCGCCAGCCTATTTATTCTCATAGTGCTACAACTACTTCATCCGGTTATGTTACTATGGGCCATTCTGATAACCCTGATCTTTATATGAATCAAATATTTGAACAGCTTGCGCACGATGTAAAAAGAAAAGGAACAATCCGAAAGAGTAAGAAATACAATGGTGGTAGAAACAAAAACTATCCACAGAATGCAATCTACAACGATCCACGAAACAATTATTATCAAGAAAATTACCAATCTACATCTTCAAACTCATTTCAACAACCTCCAAGTATTGGAGACAAATCAAATAAAAACATCTATATAAATGAAAATGTCTCTGATTACGATAACGATAATGCTAATAAAGAGTACAGTCTAGATGACGGAATAAGAGTATTCCCATTAGATAAACCTAGTCACGATAACCTCGAATTATCATCAGAAAGAGATATATTAGACGAAGAAGAAAGTTCGCCATACGATAATGACTCTATGATTAACGATGAAAAAAAGGAATTGTTTGAACTGCTAATGGATGAAGAGGAACTTACACCAGAACAAAGTTATATATTGGGCTATTTGTATGAATCTGGCGAAGTTGTAGACCCAGACTACAAACAGGCATTTAAACATTACAAATATGCTAGTGATCATGGAGATATCAGTGCGACATGTAATCTAGGATACTTATATGAAAATGGTTATAACAGTGAGGGTCTAAAATCTGAAAGAAACTATCCAGCTGCGATAGAGCTCTATACTAAGGCTGCTCAACGAGGGAATGCTCAAGCACAGTACAACCTAGCTACACTGTACGAAAGAGGGTATGGAACAAAAGAGAATATACTTGAAGCGATTCATTTCTATAAAGATGCTGCAGATCAAGACCATCATGAAGCCCAAGCCAATCTAGCGTTCCTCTATTTTAAAAGAAATGACTATAAAAATGCCTACAAGTACTATCTTGAAGCGACAAAAGGTGGAGTTCCCAGGGCATCTTTTGCTTTAGGTTATCTGTACCAATTTGGCCTAGGTGTCAACAAAAGTCATAAACTAGCACAGGGTTATTACAAGGAGGCACTTAAAAAAGGTTATTCTCTGGCAAAGAAAAACATCGAAATCATGGAGAAAGGCGGCTCTGGTACCGACTCACTTCCGATCAATACTGATAACAGCAACATTTATGATGAATATTTTAACTTTGGAGATGCTTGTCTTGGTGGCATCAATAGAGAACAGGACATTGGTTTAGCATACAACTATTATAATTCTGAAATGAAAATGGAGGATGGTAAAGGATCTGTTGAACGCGGGCTAGCTATGTACTACCAGTATTGTGAGCCAGACAGCGACCAATTTCAGTCTACAATCAACCTATATCTACTTTCAATAGAGTTAGGTCACACTGCCTCACTTTATTTCTTAGGGATGCTGCTCCTTCAAAATCAATTTTTTGAGGCTGCTCGAACTATTTTTGAGAAATTACTTGCTCGGAAACCCCAAAATAATAATGCATACTATCTATTTGTAAAAAATGAGGACGAATTCATGGATGGAAAACGGCCAGTAGCTGTTTTTACAAAAATATCGGAGCAAAACTTGTTTATGAAAGCAAAGGAGAGATTAATCGAGGCAGAGAAATCGCTTGGGTTAGAAATTGCAATGTATCAACAATATTCAAGATTATACTAGTCAATCGCAGTTACTGTATATTTAATAAATAATATAAATCCATCATCTTTTATAACTCAACCATACCATGTTCAAACTAATAATACAATGTATAATATTTAATATGATTTTAAAAAGGTCTAATATTTTATAAAACAGAAAGGTGTATTTATGGTGATACTAAATAGTGTTACAGATACAGATGCTATTGAAAATATACGTATGATAAAATGTAAATTGAAAATGTAAAAAGAGGGGGTATTATGAATCAGATGTAATTTTTTTATCGTTGGATTTATATGCCATAGCAGGCGATACATTCACTGCTGTAGATGCAACTGTTTTAGCACGTAACATGGCAAGAGATGCAGATTTTCGAAGTTTTAATCCCTGGGTTTCAGAAATAGAATCGACTGTAGAATGGGAACAAGTTAGTTTTAGCGACTCCATTGTTTGTAGTGTTGAATCTGAAGGTGAAACAACTATAGTCGAATCGTCTGCAGTGGTATGCGATATAGTTCGCAGTGAATCATCGAACGTAGTTGATGAGGGGCATGATGAGAGGGAATCAGGTGAGGTTGACAACAAACAAGGATCAGGATCCAAAGAGTCATCAGGCACAAGTAAAGGAGATTGATCCGATAGCTGTGTACGTAGTCTAGATGTAGTTGATGATAGAAGACTTTGTTTATCTGGCACAGCCGAAAAAAGTTCAGGTAGCGACTTTGCAGATGATAATAATGCAGCGTCTTTCTCCTTTATTGATTCAGCATTATCTTGAGTAATATCAGGGGGTGATTCAAAGATACCACCAACACCATGCGTTTGAAAGAAGGTAATGTCATCCATGTGTGGTAAAACCATAGTCTCCATTATGAACTCCTGGATTTTTTGCTCGATTGCTTTTACAACTACAGAGTAACCAACTCTTTTTTCCCATACTACAGGTTCCACTTTCCATTTCATTTTTGGCAATTCATAAAAGCCGTACCAAAAACGGTTGGTGGGCGGCTCCTTAATTTTAAGAAGAAACTTGCCTACAATCTCCTCAAGTGTAATACCCAATATCAAATCTATTGTAAGAGGCCTCAGACGATCAGAATATTTCCATTTAAGCACAGTAGAGATCTCTATCCGAAATTTTCCATTATATGCAAGAGAAGCTTCAGCCGTCAATTCACCAAGTGGGCTCAAACCTAACAATTTCGGTTGAGTAAACTGGGGTAATGAGTGACCAGGATCGACAGAGCGGACTGTGATTTCTCCAAGGAAAGGGGGTCGCTTGGCATTAATTTTATCGAGTTTAGTGATTACTTTTTTATACAATGCAGTCTTTATATCTTCTGTTTTATATACACCACAAAATAAACGACCTAGAATAGCATTGAACCATTGAGTTTGAAAATGGTGCTCATCACTATGAACACTGGTAATTAAGTTGTTCATAGCAGACTGGTCAAAATGAGTTGCGTCCTGTTGGAGTGGGCAGTTGGGCATTTGATATTTCGTAGCGCGAATCAAAGCAAAGTACCAATCTTCTTTATCGACACACTTACTGCAGTTGAGAAAATAGGGTGGCTCACTCTCGTGTGATAGTTTAATCAAATGTGGTTTTGAATAGAGCTCGTAATCTTGCAAACCAGGGGGGTGTATGCTGACTGAATACTGCGTGAGAATGATTACTCGTTTACAATCTAACTGTTTTTCAGAATCATAAAGATAAAGGGTGTTGTATTTGAGAACGGCAAAAGCAACTTGGGTGCTTAAGTTATTGTTTCTTTTACCAGATATGTACGACTTGACGATATCTCCGATCGTTGCATCTGATATCCGTTCTTCGCCTTGTCGAGAAACTCGAAGCCATCCAATTTTATAAAGTGGGCTATGGACTTCTTCTTGTATTTGTTCGAGAATGGTCTCGCTTTTTGTATTACTATTTTTTGTGGTATGAAGTTTCGCATAAATTGGTAAAACGATTTGGCCAGAGATAATCCAGATAATGCTGACAATAAGAAACAGCACTGGGATGAATGTAAGTCCACCTATAATATATGCAATGGATAATGATAATAAACTGCTCATTTAGTTGAATGAATAGGTGACATATGGTTAACTATGAAAAACAAAAACAAAAAAGGAAGGAAGGGAAATTGAAAAGAAAAGGAGATAAATAATAAAATTAAGCAAGTGAAATAAGGAGTGACAAAAGTCACAGCTCGTGTTTATATATTATTTTTCTTTGTCCGCCTGAAATAGTTTCATTCAGGGTTTGTAAACGGTTCTAAAATAAGAAATGCCTTTTACATCACATACTTGGGACTTATGAACTTGCTAATACTTAAAACGAAACACAGTATAAACAACGACAGAATAATAAAAAAAAAAAAAAAAAAATGTAAATCATGAATCCACGATTGGTGCTGGTTCTCTTAATGGCAAATAGCAGTAACGTCTTAGAGCTTCGGCTAAGACTTTTTGGTTCAAAGGCTTAGTTAGATATCTATCATAAAGTAAGAAAACATGTAAGATACTTTGACTGAAACAAATAACAATCTTGTACTCACCCATTCATTCCTGCAGTCATACATATTTGCCTAGCACTCTCTTGAACATCAGCTGTAAGAGCAACAATAGGAAACTCAGAAGGCCGTCTTTCTTCTCTTTCAATTTCTCGTATACGTTTTGTTGCGGCGACACCATCACACTTAGTGAAAAATAAACAAGTACAAGTATAGATGTTAGAGGATGAAAAATAGAAACACATTTTTTAGGTTAAATTACCTTTGGCATATGATGATCAAAAAAGGCCATAGTGAAATAGCCTACAGGATGACTACTCCATGCATTGATTGCTTCTAGACCATTGTTAGCACATTCCACCTTAAAGCCAAGACGGGTAAGTTGCTTTAAAAGGAGTTTTTGTGCAACAGGGTTATCTATAATGACATGTAAGAATTAATCTTTACAAGGTTAACTATAATGGCATGTTTTTACCTTCCGCTATTAATATATTCAATGAACTAAAAAGTGTCTTCTCTTCATCCGTAATTAATTGTAATTTTGCATTTGGCTTTGTTGTCTTTTTATATACAGTCGAGATTACACTATCGAGCATTTCACCAATCGTTCGAAGTAATTTGATACGTCGTAGTGGAACCGCCATACGCACTGCTTTACAAGATAACTGTTGACCCGAGACAGGCTCTACCCATTTATTTTTCTGATTGAAACCACTTGCAGGATAGCTCATTAGAATGATTAAGCCATCAGGATTTATTCTACTGGCTTCTTCTAGCCATGTACTGGATTCTCCTGTAATGTTTGGGTCCATAAATAACCCTACAATAATCACGTCGTAACTTCCCCGTGTTACCATTTGTTGAAATTCACCAATATTAAGTGTACCATCCACGTGAATACCAGGTAACAAGTTACGGACCATATTTGTGGTAACCGCATGCTTGGTTATTGTAAGTACTCGGACATCTTTAATATCTCGTAATAGTATATGGTTTTCTTCTAAGCCCTCTCTTAAGAAGCCCCTATTCATTTGGTTGCGTATTTTAGACACTCGAGCAGAAAAATAAAAATTAGAGCCTTTTCCAGGAGTACTTGAGACATTTATCGTGCCCGACATTAGTTGTACAAGCTGGAGACAAATGGATAAACCAAGGCCAGTACCGCCATATTTACGTCTGCGAAAGTTTAGTATTATGAACATACTTTTTAGCATTTATTTATTTTTTGAAAAAAAAACAAAAAAAACTTACGTGGTGCTGCCATCGACTTGACTAAAAGGTTCGAATAAGACTTTACGCTGTTCCTGACTAATACCAATTCCAGTGTCAATAACTTCAAATAAGAGATTAATGCTATCGCTTCCGTCTTTTACTGGTGTCTTTGCGTCTAGAGAGCATAGTATATGGACTTCACCTTCGTGTGTAAACTGTAAAAAAAAAGATTAAAAATCATACAAAAACGTGTTTTTCTGTATTACCTTTATTGCGTTTCCCAATAGGTTGATGATTACTCTACAGAAAAACATTGTTATTTAACTTCCGCTTACTATCACAATAGAGCTTGACTTACTGTCTCAATCGGTTCCCGTCAGCCATAACAACAGATGGTACATTCTCAGCAACAATGTAGTCGATGTTAATATTCTTTTGGATAGCCATAGCAACTAGCATCTCCACTACATCTGCGATAATATCTTCAATTACTACAGGTGATATATCTAGTATAACTTTGCCAGCTTGTAATTTGGAAAAATTAAGCAAATCGTCAATAATCTGTAAAAGAATTTCACACGATTCTTTGGCAGTTTTGACAAGATCCCGTTGCTCTATATCCAAATTAGTTTCAGATAGAAGTGAGATCATACCGTAAAATCCAGAAAAAGGAGTGCGGATTTCATGGCTCATGTTAGCTAAGAATATTTCACGAAGTCGAGTAGCGTGGACAGCAGCTTCCTTACTCTTCCTTGCTTCTTCTAGTGCCTTTTTTTGCATCTCTATCATTCTATATGTAGAGAATTTATTTGTTATGTGACATTATACTTTATTACAAGCTCCTAATTATATCATTACCTCATATTAGCCATTGTTACTCTTTGTACTGATTTGAATAAGAAAGCATTGGTAATTGAGATACCCATCTGTTGACATAAGAGACTAAGAACAGTAACATGTCGTTGTGTGAATATACCAGTGGCTCCTTCGATTATCAAGCATCCAACTAATGCTGACTTATGAATTATGGGCATGCAGATGATTGACTTGTTACCGGAACGCTCATACCATTCACCTACAGCAAATCTTGCGTCTTGTTCCACATTATTGATAAAAATACTTTCCCCTGTATTTATTGTGTGATGAATAATACGACTTGAAATAAGAGGATCTTCGTCAGAGAGTTGTTTAGGAGGATCAAACGTCATTGACCCTCCTTGTTGACTTCCATAAGCGCACATTCCATACTTTTCTTCTTTAACAATCACTGCACCGCAGTCAGCACCCGAGTTCTCTAGAACGATCGTCATCATCGACTTTAAAAGACTATCAAATTTAACCTCAGATGACATAACCTGTGAGCTTTTTAATATAGAAGCCATATCTAGAATGTCTAATGTTAAAAGTGTCTGTTCTGTTGTCAAAGAGGGAATTGTTTCTGAAGCATAAGGTTCATTAATTGTATTGATATTGATCATGGAAGACGTCGACCAGCTTTTTTGAGCGCTTGTATACGGTAAATGATCAGTTTGAATACCGACATCGTGAGATTCAAAACGTATATCATCGAATTCGCTTAATAATGTGCTGTATTTTGAAGCTAATTGATGTGCTTTGCCATATGAGCCATGGGTGATGTATAAAGATGAGGCCTTCTTAATTAGACCATAAGCAACGTTCTTCATTCCTACTCGATCATAAAATGCGCCAGCGTACTCATGACAAATACATAGATCCAAATACCAGTCTCCTTCGCGTGCATAATTGATTGCATCTTCATACAGTCGACAGGCTTTTGTAATATCCGAAGTCAAAGATGCTTTTTCCGCTTCTACCAATGTATACCAAGTTATATAATTAATTCGCGAATTTAATACCCAAAGATAAAGGTGCGACTGGTTAGTTTCTATATTTTTTCTATAAAAATCCAGTGTTTCGTCATCTAGTTTCTCTGATCGTATCTTTTCAATAATAGCAAGCGATTGTAACATGCATACCAAACGGGTATGTCGATGACTGGGATGGTAGTGCATATTACGAATGCAGTGATATCCCATAGAGATTGCATATTCATAATGGCCATAAAGAACCAGAGGAAGCATGCGGTAGGAATCATAAAAGTTCAGAGTGACATTCATACTTGGAGATTGTCTGCAACTTTCAGTTACAAAGTGTTTATCGTTAAATCCATCATCTCCATCAAATATTTTCTTCGGATTATCGTAATAAGTGTGTCCTTGAAGTGCTTTACAGGTTCGTATAATACCCATAGTTAATATATTGGAATCTGCTGATGGAGACCAATTATATGTTTCATCGTAACATGCCTCAGCTTCAATAAGTGTATCAGTAATGTTTGGAGAACAAAAAAAGGTAGAGTTTGCTATGTGAACAAAACTAAACGAGGCATAAATTCTATCTCCAGCTGACAACGACAGTCGTCGTGAAGAGCGATACCAGCCAATACTTTCTTTAAAGTGGTGTTTCCACGTGAGTAAAAATGTTGCGTATAAGAACTGGCAGTGACCTTTTTCTACATTACTTCCGACATCTTCACAGAGAGAGACACCAGTAGATCCCAATTCTTCTCCGAAGGAAAAATGGTGATATAGTTCTGTTGCTGCCAGTCCAATGAAGACCAAGGAGATACCGGATACAGAGGTTAAGCCGTAATTTAGTGATAGTTCTGCCATCTTACATGCAGCATAATACATTTCCAGTTTGTTGCCTAACCAGTAAGACACAAGACACATTTCTTCCAATATGATCATTATAGAATTGATTCGAACGTCCTCACTCGTTTTTATAGAAGAAATATTCTCCAGCCCCACTTTATCGATCATTGATTTTATTTTGTGATACTCAACATCTAATTCTTCTCTACTATTTTTCGGTATATAATCGTTGAATTCCAGTTCTTTCAAACAACGGCGTAGTGCATCTGAACCTTCATCATGCATTTGCTTTGAAAAGAAGTACTTGTATTGGATGCGATGGGCTGTCATACGATCAATTGGATCCTTGGTGTACTCGAATATGGTATCAAGAAGTTGCTCTGTTGCTTCATAATCACCAACAACCCAACTAAGTGAAACAGCATTGGTATAGAGCGAGTAAGTATGACCATAGTTTACAGGATCCCAAGCATTTTTTTCCAAGAGTTGAATAGCTGAACTGTAATACACCAATCCCATTTTGTGAGCCCCTGATGATCTTGCTTTATTTCCTGCTTCGTATAGCGCATTAAGATATTCCTTCTTATCAGGCTGTTCCAGCACAATCCTCAAACATTTGCTTAGATGGTCGGCCAAAAGCTGGCAATCTGATTTTCCTTCTGTTAAGTTATTAAATATTAGATAGTGAGTAAACACGTAATATATGAATTGTATAAATACTAATATCCTAAGTCACTCACTAAGTTTACCTTGAAGTAAAAATTGTGCAATATTGAAGTGGATCCTCTCTCTTGTTTTTGGATCAGCCAATCCCATAGCAGCTTCTAAGTATCTGTCATGAGACCATTTAAATTCGTCACTTTCCAAAGGCAAAATATAGCCCTCTTGTAATGCAGCCTGAAGACCATTTATAGGATCACGGGAACGTGCTGTATTTCCAGAAGGCACTCTAGATCCTTTGTTGCTGATACTATTATTGTGTGATCGACTCGAATAAAGTTGTGAGAATCTGATCATTGGGTGCGTTGATTCATTGCTTATTTCATTAGTGGTGTCTTCGGTTTGGGAGCTTGAAGTTGAGTGACTGAAAGTACTTTCTGAGTCTGAATTTTCTGAGCCTGCCTCAGAGTTCACCATAAGGTATCGGACTGTATTCCATGAAAATGTATCTCCTACAAAAGACGCCCATTTTAATATACGTTGACCATCAGCAGGTAGTTCTCTGAGACGTGCTACCAAAAAGTCAACATTTAATTCTTCGTTAGGATCTGAATTATTTTTTGCGTTGACCACATGCTGAATTTCTGCAAGGTTATAATCCCATTCATTCTCCTCCCAGTTAAAAAATATATACTTCTTCTTCTCTAGTGTCATAATCAGTTGTTTTGTATAAAAAACATTGCCTCTTGTTTTTTGGTATATGATTTCTGCAAGAGGAAGAATTGAATCTCGATCGGTGTCACGTAATCGATGAAGTGCATCGCCAATATAATTCACAATAGATTCAAAACTAAGAGCATCCACTTTCAATTTACAGAAGCTTGCATACTCATTGTTCAACAGTCGCTCTATTGGTTCTGTAATTTCTTGCTCTCGGAAAGCAATAAATAGAAGTATCTTTAATCTCGATCCTATCATACTTTCAATTAGTTCTATCGATGGATCGTCTGCAAGGTGGAGATCATCCAGAAACTTTTGATAATAGAAATCAGTCGTTTAATGCCCCATTCATTACAAGAATAAACACACACATATACAATTAAAAAGGCAAAACTTACCAAAGTTACCATACGCCATTGAGCAAGAGCGCGGAAGACTTCTATAAACAAAGTATGGAATCGAACTTGTGTCTCCACATTATCCAAATGAATTTCGTTAATTGGGCGTTCAAGTCCTTCACCGTTAGAAGAGTCGAGTAACGGTTTTAGCTCCGGTACCAAATTGGCTAATACTTCTATATTGTAAAACTGTGCCCCAAGATGACTCTTTAAATGAGTATAAAATCCGTGGATTTCCTCTTCCGATTCAGAAAGCACTTGCTGTAATATTTGCGACATTGCCTTTAATATACTACTATATGGTACCTTATGTCTGGAATCAAATTTAGTAGAGGCAACATAACTAAAGTAATTTAATTAGAGCTTCGGGGTATAATAGAAATATTCTAGATAATAGATACACACCCATGTTGTCTTGCTGTTTTTTGGACCGATTTGAACAATGTTGATTTACCTATACCACCAGGCCCAGTCAAGCATACAATCTCCGCTCCTTGTTTACCGATATTTTGGCTCACTCCATTTATACTCGATGATCCATCACTTCCATCAAGTCCACTGTAAAAACTAGATGATACTGGTGATTTTTTATCTGAAATACTTGGAATTTCATTAAAAGAATGGCTATCGCTGAAGTAGCAGTCTGATTCACTTGCATTACTGTTTTGAATATCACTTATTGTAGCACGCACGGAACTGGTATAAGATATTTCCTTTTTATTACGTATCTGGCGATAGATTCCAGAAGTTCGTTCGATAATACATGCCATTTCACTAATGATATCTTGTCGACCGTAGATTGTTTTTGGAAGTGTAAAAACAGAAGCCACATCATGCTCTGCTAAAGGAAATATTTCAATCATCTAAGCAAATATAATTATTAGCTTCCTTTCCATCTGGTCCCACGCTTATTTTACACACCTCCCGTGAATTATCTGTACTAGTTCTTATACGTCGCAGACATTCTCTTAAATCAGCACGGATACCACTTGCACTACAGTATCTATCGTCAGGTGACTATAAAACAATTGATATGAATGTCTTTTGGTATAAAAATAAAACAAAACTTACTTTAAAAGTCATTTTTTCAATAATACGGGAAATTACTTCTGGGATATCTATCTGAACTTCGTTAATTAATGGTATTTTTTTACTTAGAATACTGTTCAATATTTCCAGAGGACCACCATCAAAAGGGTTTCGACCTGTCAAGAGTACATAGAACACAACACCCAGAGAATATATATCAGAGCGATGATCAGGAACATAAGTCATCCGACCAGTCTGCTCTGGACTCATATATATAAGTAAATTATGAAGCATATCCATTGTTTCTTTATTGTTTGCAGTTTTACGCCATCCTTCACTAGTAAGGTAATTTTCCAACGACTTTGAACCGGAGCTAAAATTCCAAATCTTAACCCTGGCAGAGTCCTCACCAGTCCATTGGAAGGCCGACAATTTGATCTCGCCGTGTATTGTGTTATTACGATGAATAAATTCTAGGCAATCAGTGCATTTAATGGCGAATCTTAGAAATGTACAAAGGTCAAAAGCTGGCCCAGAAGAGGACGTGATGAAATTATCACATCCTGACTGTCTTTTACGTCGTTGTCTTTCTGAGAAATTATACCCTACAGTTGTCTCGCTGTTTACACTTGCTCTATCAGACCCGCTATTTTTGCCTTCATCGGGTTGCCGTCGATATTCTAAATAATTTTGTCCTTCATCAGCGTAAATTACAACAGATAGTCCGCTTGGTAGGTTAATATAGTCTAGTGGTCGCACTAGAAACCCACAGAACAATTTTTTATCAAAAAGGTTAAGCTCATAATTTTGATAATCACATACTTTTTTTCAATGTTTTTCTTACCTATAAAAGAAGTCCCTTCCCCTAATTGGTAAAGACGTTTCATGATATAATATTCTCTCTCAAGTCGTAGTGAATTGTATGATATCTTGGCGATCACAGGTTTTTTGTTGGATATTCTTTAAATAAAAGTCAGATATACGCAGGTGGTGTATATGCAGGCGTGTTTCTTTGTGTGCTTAAGCAAAAAAAAAAAAAAAAAAAAGTTCTATTTCAATTTACCTGTATCCAAATATAATATCAACATTCTCTCCGTGTGTAGAACTTGAAATGGGTGCACCTTTGAAATGGTAATTTGGAATTTGGAGACTGTCTCCTAGACCACTTATTCCAGAGGAGTCAGTGAAAGAACCTGTTGAGCCTGTGGTTGACATGGAACAACAAAAGCTAAAAAAAAAAGTAGATAATGTGGAAACAAAAGAGAGAGAAAAACAAAAACGAAAACCTTCGTGCAACGATTAAAAGAGGGGTCAGACCAAGCACATCACTAACCTTTTACTCGACCAATTATGAATTTATTTATCTTTATATTTTGTCTGATTGGTCTTAGTCTTGTGATAGCCAAAGCCTCTTTTTTTTTTATTATTTTTGTTACTTGTAATATAATTATTTATTATTTAGATAGTTGAAAAATGGTTTATCTGTTCTTGTCAGATCTCGATTTATCCAAAAGTAAAATTTCCCATCACTTTTGAACAGTGAGTTTCATAGTACTCCGATTTATTGTAAGCCAATGGCGCTGTGAAAAAAAATCATAAATAAAAACACATAAATCAACGCAATATCTTCAGTTAACTTACGGACGGAAAGGATAAATATCCCATTTTTCCCAAACTTTAGCTTTGAAATAAGGATCGTTCTTTAAGAGAGTATCAACTTCTGCAGCATTATTTGCTTTAAAAATAAGTATACTGCCCTTCATCTTTCCGCTCTATTAACAGGTATTAATAATGAGTAGGCAATAAAAAACGGATCGCGTTGTAACTAACCTCATGTGAGTCAAGATACGCGCCTCCGCCAAACAGACTTCCATCAGCAAAGGATTTCTCTGCTTCGATCAAATGCTTCTGACGTATGTTTATTCGTCTTTGAAGGCAGTCAGGGTCTTTGAAATCCTGAACAATTACGACAAAGTTTTTTTGGGCTGTTTTTGTTCAATAAAAATGAGGCATGGGTTAAAAATGTGATTAAATGATGATATTTTGATTACGGCGAAATCACCTTGGTGTGTTACACTGGTGGAAAACATGCGCTTCGAGGCTCCAGCTTTAATAACCTGTGATAACATGACGAGTAATTGTTTTTTGTTTTTTTTGAGAGAAAAAATATAAAAGAGATTGAAATGGAAAAACAAATTAAAGGAGCCTTATACTTACTTTTAAACACGTGATTGGTTGCTGACTGTACACAATTTATGGTTATTTACCAGAATGGATTTTTTCAAGCTAAACGCTTATAAGAAATTATGGATATCTAATGTGTTTTTGCAGTTAACCCTTTTGCTTGTACGTTTAGTATTGTGTATATTTCTGGTCTGATAAGGACAGCTTCCAAATGCATTGGATTTTATGTTGATTTAATTAATTAAGGTACGATTTCTTTTACCTTGGATACACAAATGTGGTATATTTCACACGGAATAGGATGTACACTGTCAATCAAAAGAAAAAAGAAAGTTCTTTGTTTATGATCTTTTTAATATATTTTATGTACTTTTATTCTTATAATCACCTGTAATATGCAAGAGTATTAAAACTAAACCAATCTATTCCAGTTTTCTCTACTTCAACAGAAGAAAAAAAAAGATCTTTAAATCCAAATAAAGCAACTTATATAAACTATACATTTCGTTGCGATTATAATTAAGAGAAAGACATATTGTTTGCTTATTACATGAAAGTAATGGTGACTCACTATAATAATGACACACTGTAATAATGACTCACTGTAATAATGACTCATTTTTTTTTTTTTTTTTTTTTTTTTTTTTTTTTACCTACACATGTAGCCTACACATGTAATATATATTCATCATGAGTTTTTAATTAGTTATTATGATCTGCATAAAAGTACCAACTCTGAAACCATTATTCAGTTCAAAAGCCGTGTTTCTGTTTTGATAAATCAATCGTTAATCACAAAATCTTACTCTAGGTTATGTGATATCATCAACCATGTACTTATCTTGATGAATTAAAGGTAGCACACAATAATAGAAGCTGAATTTATTGAATTTACCAAGCAAAGTCAGCTCCAGTGGAGATAACTCATTGAAGGGCTCTCTTTAAAAATTAAAAGGAGTCCCGGTTGTACTCTTTAAAGGGCAAGAATTATATCTTTATTTTCTTATAAAATTTATTAGAAAACAATGATAAAGGGTAATAGTTTAACAATAGTGTTATAAATTAGAATATCTTTAAGTCGATTATTTTTACACTCCAAGATACTAAAGAATATAGAGATTTTTTCTGTCCAAAGTAGGGCCTTCTTTTCTAATGGTATTATTAGCCCGGGACAAATGAATTCGAAGTATCAGTGCACTTAATGCAGCAACTAGCATAGCCCCTCCGTTAATCATATTAGAACCAATATAACGAGGGGCATCGGATGGCCAACCTGAATAAAGAGCAAAGGTACAAATCAATGCACCAAAGTTAGCTACGGAAGATACAATACCTGTAGCAGATGCAACCGCAACAGGATCTTCTTTTGAATTGGCAGTCCAAGCCATTGCCTATTCTTAATTGTAAGAGACGAAGAAAATAATCAAGTCATCAATACACTTACCAATGGAACGGTAGGATAAGTTCCTCCAGCTAATATCATCAGTCCAAAATATCTTGCCCCAACGGGTTGAGAAAAACTTAAAATGCAAAAACCAACAAAAGAAACACAGGAGCATCCGATAATAAACCACCCTCTAGAGTGGAAGTGGTCGCTACATTTTGTAATAATAAAGACCATAACACCACCAAATACATAAGGAGGAATACACATCAAACTGACTTGAATGGAAGTAAATGTACCTATTTCTGACACAATCTTTGGTAAAAAGTAGCCTAATGAAGTTGCTGCCATGACCGGAGTAAAATAAAGCACACAGAACAGCCATACTTTAAAATCTTTTAGTTCACTCAGCACTTGCGCCATGGTGCGCTTCATATTGCGTTCCTCGACAGTTTCCTGGTTGTCTATTTGTAAACGTCTCTTAATACGTAAACGTTCATTTTCAGTTAAAAATCGAGTTGATTTTTCAGGAGTAGAAGGTAAATAAAATATAGTAGCAAGGCCAAATACTACGGATATTACACCAGATATAATAAACAAGTATTGCCATCCATATAAACCACCGCGCGTGTCTATTAATTGAATTCCTGCAGATATTAAACCACCAAATGCACCTGAGGCAGGGCCAGCCAAATATGTTACACCAATTCGTGATGAAATTTCTTCAGGTCTGTACCAAAGTGTATTGTAAAAGGCTTAAAGAAATTAAAGTCAGTCAGCATTTATTTTAGTAACCTTGAAAAACAAAAAACAAACTTACTAATGCCTATCAAAAGAAAGATATTGAATCAGAAAAAATGAATGGATTGGGTTTATCGTCGCTTTATATTACCTGGCCAAAATCCTGCTTCAAACACACCCAACAAGAAACGCAAAAGATAAAAATGCCATGGCTTAGAAATAGCTGCCATACAACCAGTAACAATACTCCAAGTAATCATAATACGGGCAATCCAGTACGCAGGATTTACTCGAGCCATCATTAAATTCGAAGGTACTTCAAATATCTAACCAACTACAATAAATTGGAATGTTCAAGAAATAAACATGTTTATATTTACAATATAGGCAACGTAAAACAGGCCAAGTCCAATATTGTTCTCTTGAGCTGTCAGACCAGCGGTATCTGCCAGTGTATGTTTTTCTGCAGCATTCATTGTCATGGCATAGCCTACATTGGCACGATCCTCGACTGATAAAAAGTACAAAATAAAAATCCATGGGACAATTCGCCAATCTAGCTTTCTAAGCAACTTTTTTTCTTGATCACGATCTTCATCATCACTTATTTCACTCGTTTCCCCAATGCTAGGATTGCTCGAAACAGTGCGTTGCCTAATATATTCTCGAGTCTCAGGTTCTTCTGTCTGTGCTTTCCCCATTGATACTTTGTTTTTTTATTGAAGAATTCTACCTGAGGATGAATATAAAAAAAATCGAAGCAATATGGTGCTATATTTCCAACCAATCAAAAGCAAATATCATGTTTTGGATGGGAAAAATAAAAGTGAGATGAGTCTATATGATGATGAATATTGAAAGGTACGATCTACAACTTATGACGAAAGTGTGTTTTGTTATTAAAACTATTTAGTCTGTACCCTACATATTTATGTTTATCAACAGGGTTTTAATTCATACTTTGTTTAATATCATCTACCTCGATATTTGATTATTTTATGCGTTTCAATGTCAAGTGCATTTGTCTTGTATAAATTAATAAGCATTCTATATCAATAATAGTCAACATACAAAGTTAGCGTTCAAAGATATATTATAGCGGTACTTAATTAAAGGATCAATATACACAGGAATTTGCGTGGGAAAATTGGAAGCAAGAGATCTACTCTATCTAAGGCTTGATTACCATGAATAGCAGAGTATGCATACTCTCTTGTTCAAATTGTTGAGAAAAGGCCGATGAGAAGAAAATTGAAGCTAAATTGAGAGAACTAAAAGAGGCTAAATTCATGATCTCATCCTATGAATGATAACACAAGGGCATATGTTTAAGCGTCTAAAAGGATCAACTTTAATTTTCATGCAATAAGGCCACCTTATGTTTTATTCAAGAGGATAAAATTTGGAACCATTTTTTTAATCCTTTTATATACCAATGCTTTAAACCACATGAAGCTATTTACATAAGTCTAGAAAAGTTCACATATTAAGCATTAGTGGCTTGGTATTATCAACCTCATCATGAGGTTGGATATTGACATTATCCCCTTGATTAAATACTAGTGGGATTCTCAACCTGGGGTCGAAAAAGAATATACCATTTTCATTTGTATTGTCCCAAACTTATTACAATATACATTCTTGTATTTTTTTTACTCATCACCAGTCACCTGAAAACTACATATCTTTTAAAGGTAGTGGCACTCGCGAGCATATGCCGCTGAATACTTTGGTAAGTGGACATCTTTATAATGTTAAAAGAAAACTAATCAAACATTTTTTTTTCATTGTATCATTTAGTATTCTCCACAAATTTAAAGAATAATAAATCTTTTCTTTCTAAGTTTATGCAGATTTTTTTTAAAAAAAAAGACATGTAATACCCACTAAAAAATATAAAAAGAAAATATGGAAGAAAACAGTAAAATTTAACGGTAAGACTTTTGGTAACGGGCACGAGCACCAGGACCAGCGAACTTCTTGGGTTCACAACGACGGGGATCGGCAACAAGAAGAGTACGATCATATTGGACAAGGATTTCCTTGATCTCTTTCTTGGCAGCCTCATCGACGAACTTTTGGTAGAAAGCGACGATGGCCTTGGCAAGAGCTTGACGGATAGCGTAGACCTGAGAAGTGTGACCACCACCTTGGACGCGGATTCTGATATCAACGTTGGCGAAACGCTCCTCACCCAAAAGCAAGACAACTTCATAAACCTTGAACTTCAAGATCTCGGGCTCAAGGAGCTCGATAGGGGAACCGTTGATGCGGATGAGACCGTGACCACGTTTACAGTGAGCAACGGCAGTGGCGGTTTTCTGTAAAGAAAAAAAAAAAAAAAGTCGTATAAGGGATCAAATATTCAAGAATAAAACGGGTTTGTTTCTTTATGAGAAGGGAAGAGAAAGGAGCTGGAAGATAGGTCTACATTTGCAAATTGTTCTTTATATTGGTGGTATTAACTACCGTCGTTGTAATGCTGCTATTATTAATTGTATTTTGAATTCGTTCAAGTTGTCCGCTTTTATATATACATCAGTCTCTATCGTTACTCCTTAAATTCCGTATTTTCACGCTTTTCGTCGTTTTTGTTTTTCCCCTTCTCCTTCTCTTTCCTCTATAAATAAATACAAATCAATCGAAAATACACACCTTGCGACCGAAAGTCTGAACTGCTTCCATTATCTATTATCATATTCTGGTTTAGATGGATACACTTTTGGGGATGGATGAAATATTATATTACCTTTAAGTTGAGAGAGGGAGACAATATGATGCATCAAGGTATTCATTAAAGACTTTGATCTTCACACCGGACACATCTGAAAAAAAGTACATTACAGCGTTTCCGGACCGGACATTTTATCAAAGTCAAGTGAGGTGTCAATACTGGAGCTAAAATCAGGTTACACACACGCAACCAAAGGATACGATAAATCTATCCTTTCATATAGCAATTGGAAGGAGAAATACAACTAAATTAAATGCAAGGTTTTAAAATCTTTGTTTGACATATACCACATTTTTTCAAAGTAAACATGTTTATAATACTCTACCAAGCATATTCAAAATCCAAGATAACTGCAGTAATTTCTTGAACCCATTCTACCATCAATTTTTAACTCAAGTCAATAGATATTGTTGATAAGCTTGGGTTCGATTTTGTTGACCTGAATATATAGCCAACGGTACAACATAGTTGTGTGTAGTATTATGGTAACAAAAATAATGAAAATAGAGAAAGACGTTGTGCAAATCAACACCTTAGATACATTTTCAATTTCATTATTTAAAATGTTATATAATGCTTGTAAGAGTCAGAGATCTTGTCACTTGCGTTCAACCCTTAGTAAAGCACAGTAAATATGAAAGAATAAGCATTTCCAATTTGAGCCATCTCTCTTTTTCTTTTTCTTTTTTTTTTACTAAATTTAGAGTAAGG
The DNA here is from genome assembly GCA_025399235.1 of Backusella circina FSU 941. Taxonomy (NCBI): domain Eukaryota; kingdom Fungi; phylum Mucoromycota; class Mucoromycetes; order Mucorales; family Backusellaceae; genus Backusella; species Backusella circina. The sequence goes on from MU622423.1 coordinate 73,959, forward strand.
TCTGGAATGTCCTGTTTCAATGCAACCGAACTTAAAAAAAGAAATAGACATACAAGGTGTATATGATAAGAATCTGCAGTCTATATACGTGCCATTTCAGTATTGCATAACTAGTAAAACCATGTAAATCATTATATTATATAAATCTAACAAAAAACATTACCATTTTTTTCTTTATGAAAAGTTATCACCACAGGGAGAGGAAAGGGAATATGTACTTCAGCAGGCAGGCTACTCTTGAATTTATGTCTAACGCTTTAATTAACAAGACAGCAACCGAGGAGCCTATTATGCTGGTACATACATCCTTTAAAAGTAAAAGAAAGAAAACGAGGAAAAAAAAACACAGAGATAAAAGCACAGAACCAGAGAACTGTGGTGGCAAACATTATGACTACAAAAAGACCATCCACCTGCTCCTATCAAGGTAAATATCATTGACACTCTATATCTACATTAAAGCATCTATATCATTTGTATTGTGTAGAAAACACTGGTCATTTTAATCGATGAATAAAAAACATCCATCACCTGTTCCAGTCCATTAGATAATGTGTATAGATCTGACGATTTTAAGAGTGAGTATAAGTAAGTTGAATCATACTGGTACAAAACCTTCTCCAGTTAACCAAATGAAAACAATCCTTCTATCAAATGTATGACTGAAGAAGGCGTTGTTTTGTGTAAAACCTTTGTTTGCTTAGAAAGAAATACAATGATAGGTATACTTATTTTATCTCTTTTTAAAACTAACTGTCTTTTATCATAATAGAAAAAGAACAGTTGAATTATTCAGATAATAAGACATGATATGTCTATTTACTTTGCAGAAAGGTAATAAAATAAACTAGTTTTGGAATCGCGACGTGAATGCTGGTATAAACATCTGGAATGTATTGATGGTTACATCAATTCTGGCTTCAATATTGACGCTCAACATCGTTTCTTGTGTCGTAAATAATTATATTAATTAAAGGTACTTCATCAAGCTACCACTGCCTCTTGCTAGGTTCAATACGATGTAAGTATGGAAGAGAAAGAAAAAACGAAAACCAGTCATATTCTTATCAATTTAAACTCCTTTTATGGGGATCTAAGTAAATTGTTTATCCATTGGCAATTTATACAGTTATTGCTTGAAACTTCCATTCTTTTCTTTTTTAAAACATATTTTTTTTATTGACAATCAAGACTCAATACAATGGCTTTAAAGCGTATTAACAAGGTATGTGTTTTACAGTAATAAGTTCTACAAAGGATAATCTTGAGATTGCTTAGAAAGGTGATGTGCTATTGAAAGTAGCAATCCTTTTTAATCAAACCCAAATTATTTTACGTAGCAAATTGTAATGTATAGATTAAAGAACAAACTTTATTCTGTCATGACAATTCAATAAAACTATAAACGAGAGTACGGATAGCTTAATCTAACCCATTACAATCTAATTTAATGTAAAAGGAACTCAAAGATCTCGAACGTGATCCTCCCTCTTCCTGCTCTGCTGGACCTATCGGTGATGACTTATTCCACTGGCAAGCAACCATTATGGGACCTGTAAGTATAAGAAGTTATCCTGTATATTCATCATTATCTAAATAAATAAATAAAAAAATAGGAGGATAGTCCCTATCAAGGCGGTGTATTTTTCTTGTCTATCCATTTCCCTACTGATTACCCCTTCAAACCTCCAAAGGTAGGATCTATTTTTATCCCATATAATTGCAACTGTACTGATATCTATTTCTAGATTAACTTCACCACCAAGATTTACCACCCTAATATCAACAGCAATGGAAGCATTTGTTTGGATATTCTGAAGGACCAGTGGTCACCTGCGCTTACAATTTCAAAGGGTAGGGAAAAACCAAGTTATCGGATGAGAAAATGCTGTATGAGTGGTTTGCTCACGTGATTTTTAAATTTTAGTACTTCTTTCCGTATGCTCTCTTCTTACAGACCCTAACCCTGATGGTAAGTGAATATAAAACTATTACCTTTGACATAGATTGCTCATTTTCTTGTTTAGACCCTCTTGTTCCTGAATTGGCCCATATTTACAAGACTGATCGCTCTCGCTATGAGGCCACTGCTAGAGATTGGACCAGAAAGTATGCCAGTAAGTAGCAATATTTTAAATGATTGAAGCAGTGTTATGTATTCAAAGATTAACTTGAATCTTCTATAGTGTAAATGGAACTCTTTTTTTCTTGAACTGTAATTTAATGAATAAATAGAAGTTAAATACTTTTGATTTTAAGGATTAATATTTTTAATATTATGTATTAATGAGTTGGGAGTGGGAATCATTACAGTTATTGCTATTATTATTACTATTATATGCTATTTAAATGTCGCAAACCAATAAACCTTCTTCATAAAGTCCAGAAACAAGAAGTTTAGAGTTGACAGCATCAATGGCAGCAGCAGTAGAACTACCAAATAAGGAGCCATCATCTTCAAACAAAATCTTGACTTCATTTGTATTGAGATCCCAAGCAGCAGCTTGAGAGGGAGGCAAAGGTACACCTTCCTTTTCGGCTGCGGTGATATAGTTAACTGTTTGGAGAGATTTGGGATGACCAGCGACGACAACTTGATTTGTCTTGGGATTGTAGGCAACATTATCCACACCCATTTCAAATACCTTTTCCTGGACAAAATCAAGACTGACGTGAAGATGAGGTGTAGTCTTGATGTTGATCTTGTATTGTTTAACATCCATCTTGTGAACTTCGGCAACAAATAAAGTATCGTCAGTACCTGATACACCATTGGCAAACAATAGTCCATCTACTGCTTTTTGAACTTCAACAGTGCGAGCGTTATAGAATTTTACATTGCTCAAATAAAAGAAGTAGTTTTCAATCATCTTCAAAATACCAGAAGAGAAGTAGTGATCATTGGAAAAGAAAAATGAAGGTGTACCATCATCAGCACGAAGACGGATGTCGGAAACAATGTGGATACTGTTTGGTGAATAAATCTCTGGGTGCTTAATTGACTTCTTGTAAACGAGTTTGGAATCCTTGACATCAAATAATTCAATACTTGGACCATTCTTATGAGCTAAGTTAACGGTAAAGATTGTACGCTGACCAGTAGTAGGGTGAACATCAAAACCAAGACCGAGAGGATGATAATCACTAGATAACTCTAATTCACCATTTTCAACAATAAGCTTTTCAACAACAGGTGGGTTCTATATTTTTTTTTGCGACGTGTTACGAAACCGTCAATATATCTTGTATATTTTGATTCAGGGTTACTTTGGCTTACCTCAGTATAACGAACTTTCCAGATGGATCCACTAGGAGCAATTTCCCCGGGTGCCAATGAATTGAAATTCAAAACAGTATTAACCTTGCTTCTAATAGGATCACAGCCTACATAAGCAACACCAGGCTCATCGGATAACACGAAATCTTCACAGTTTTTGAAATCATCGAATCCTTTTATACATATTAGCTTACGCGTACCTATATGCTATTTCCTCCAAGTAGATTATTTAAACAAACTTACCAGTTACTTTATTACATCTATCTACACCGGTTTTTACGATTGGTCTGAAGAAGCCCGAGAGGGGAACCATCATAACTGTGATATTAGTAATAAAAAGTTAGCTCATTTAGGCAATGTCCAGATGACAAAGTACTTACGTGCAAAGTATATAGAGTAGGCTATTGGGATAATATAAACCCAATAGCTAATATGGAACCAATAGTGTTTAGGTGGTGGCGGCATTGTATATCGAAGAAAAATAAAAAGGGAAGTAAAAGGTTATTTTTTTCTTTGCCCTGGATGTAAGTATAAATAATTAAAATCCACTTCGGATTCCGCGCTTACGGTCTGCGTCTGGGTCCTACAGAAACTTTGTACCGCACTTTCACGTGGAGTTGGAAGGACACTTTGTTTTACCACAAATCTTAGGGGATGACCCTAAATTTTCTTAGTGGATGGCCCATACCGATCCATATTGGCGATTTAACATACTACTAGGCCATCCCCTAAGCGGGCTTTTGAACCATCCTCTAAGAGATTCGTTGTTTTAATAATTTAAGAGCTTCATTTCTTCTCTTTTATTATAATACTAATAATAATATAACAGGTTTATTATATCTGGATCTTGGATGATAACAATACAATTGTCTTTTATTGCCTTGATTCTAGATTTCTTAAAGTCATGGTTATTATTAGTGGAAATATTACAAGACTAAAGTAAAATTGCAAAAAACAGGAACCTATAGAACTCGAAACAAAGAAAAAAAGATAGTATGCTTCGATAGTACATATGAAATAATTTCTAACCGAGCTGTCCATGTAATTTACGAGTTAAGAGTTAATGATTAATGATAATTTATTGATATTCTGTATAATTAAGTTTTCAACAAGTGATATATATATAAAAATTATAGATTCCCTGTAAGACCGGTAATTAAGGCATAGCGACGTTGATATTACATAAAATCCGTAATTACTTTCACAACATATTCATATTGAGGTGACATTAAAGCAGCCAGATATGGAGGTACCAGAACCAAAGAAACAAACCACACCAAGATAAAGATAAAGAATGGCCCATATGTGAGAGCGACCAGTCTGCGTTGTCTTTTTTCTTTTGTAGTCAATACAGATGGCCTGATTTGCTTGGATGGTCTGATCCAAAATAGCAAAAGAGAATGCAGCCTATCTATGTAGGGTACCAGCGTGAATGGAAATAATACGAATAGAATCATATGTCCAAGAATAAAATCAATCGTAAAAATTGACATTTCGAAAATCTTGCAAAAATATTCACGAGGAGCTAGTAAAGGTTGATAAAAGTTAGTAAGTAATAAATGCATCTGATAACGGTAAGTCTTACCAAGATATTTAACCTATATATAAAAATAACATGAGTTATAAGTATTCATACATATATAAATAGAAAAAAGTACACCTACATTACTTTCCTTCCATTTTCCCGACCACCAGGCTCGATTAGTAGCATCATGGTGAAGCTCGCGAGTCATAAATAACGTCATAAATATTTTAAAAATGAAACGCTGGAATGAAAACACTGATAGTAAGCCAAGAAGTGTAGATTTCAATTGAAATCTTTCCAAAGTCCAAAATACTTCATAGCACACCACAAAACCGATAACAGCCAGTCCATGCGCCAATACAGATACATAGAAACCAGTACGTTTGCGAGATGAGAAAATGATTGAGAAAAATTGACCAACAATTAGTACGACGGCATTCCACCCAAGAGGGCTGATAGCAATACACAAAATGCGCCCGAGAGAACCAGTAGGACCCAGATAAGTATTTACTGGGCTTTTTAAAACACCATAAATATCCACTTGCTCACGGCTTTTGAAGAAACAGTAGCAGGTTAAAAACAAAACACACTGAAAAAATGGTAATAAAATTTCTGGGTAAAAGGTACTTGACAAACGTGCTCGAGGTACGGCCATAATAGGTTTGTTACCATACAAAGTTGAATCCTCCCTTTCTTTCTTCTTATTGCCAGTCACTCTAGTCCTAGTACACCTACAGAAATTAATCCAAGAATGTTCATGGTGGCGGGTAGAATTGCCTCGGCTGAGCCAGCCCAAAAATTCACGGTAATCGTAAATAAAATTTGTCAAAACGAATTGGTGCGGATTAAACAAAAATGGAGAAATAACCAAGGCAGCTACTGTGATCCAAAAATATGCAAGATGTGGGATCGATAATGAAAGTAACGTAAATAATAGCATGAACATTGTACGCGCACCAAAATAAATACTTGAATTAGCAAATCGAGAATAAAGAACTGAAAAAGGCAAGCGTGATGTTGCAAAACCTCTTCCGGTAGAAATATAGCGAGCACCACCAAAACTGAGATTAGAAAGAATAGAGTAAGAGTAGATTTGCGTAATAAATACTTCAAAGAGAAATGAGAAAGATGCGAGCTGCTTTAAAAGTCGACCGATACTTCTTACGGGACCTCTTTCAGTCAACTCCTGCAATACCAAAGGAAGAAACGAAACAAAGAACACAATGAATATTGAGATGATACAACGGTAAAGCCATTCATTAAAAGGATAGAAGAAAAAGCAATCATCGTTTCTGCATATAGGCAAGGATGATCTCATAGTACCAATAACTGTCATACATAATAGAAGCATTTGAACAGCAAAAATAATCATGATGTTGTTGATATGGAAGCCAGGATGAGCATAGTAGAATGTCAATAAGCGGTCCAGTGGTAGCTGAGTTCCTAAATAGTAGTACTCTCGTGAGAGCAGTTGCTCTCCCATACCTGCACCTATTTTAGTTGTGAAATTGAGTATAGAGCAAAACCCCAAGTCGCGACCTTTTCCACATTGCATATATTCTGTATGTTTAATTCTGCCACCTCGTAATAGAGCATTCATTCCAGCATAGATGTCTTCGTTCAAGTGAAGGCCTCGTTGTGCCTTGCTTACACCACCACGAGTCGTCATAAATACGGCATTTAGAAAATCAGGATGACCATAATGTAACCGACTTCCAATTTTGGCCATGATACGTTGAGTAAGAGTGCTGAACGTTCTTTCTTTTCCAGCTGCGACATCACCCAACATACCAACATTTTCTGAAAATATATACTCACGAGCACCAACAATAGCAACTGGTGGAGAGACATCCTTTGAGTTGGAATATAAAGCGTATACTCGGCCTTCATCCAGTGCGAGTCCTTCTTGTTCAAATTCTCCAAAAAGACTACGAATCTTGATACATTCCTCCAGGTAGTTATCTTGGTTTGCATCTACAAGTTGCAGATACTCACCACGGTAGAAAATAAGCGCATGATTTTGATTGTCTGACTTTCCATCTCCAAGTATCGGATTTCCTGGTAACTTGATGCGATATTTCGGGGTTCTTCTCCCGTTTTCCAGCTTCTTACAATATCCATCGATTAAAACAGAATAGAAAGTAAACGGTTCATCTTCATTGGCAGTTGCTTCTTCTTCGATATATGCAATTTGTAAATTAGGAAACTCTGTTAATAGGTATTCACAGTTGGCAATATCTTCCTCGCTAAAGCGTGAATACAATTGCATGGCCACCAGATACTTAAACTTTTCATTCGTAATCTTTTCAACTTCCTCCTCTATTTTTCTTGATTTTGGCTCTGTTCCTTCTTCTCCATCTTGAAATTCAGAAGTTTCGACATGATAAAGAGTCTTCAATGCACGCGAATAGTTCATGAAGCCGTCAATTGTCCTATATAGTGTTTGAGCACGAACCGACGCCCACAGTCGAGTACGAAGTGTACTTTCTGGCGCTGATGACTTGAATCCAATACAGTAGAAAGGAAGGTCGTCCTTTGATTGAGGCTTGATTAACATATCACTCTCGTCCAGAATAAACTTCGTATCTTTAACAAAATTTTCCCATTCTCCCGGATGGAGCCGCTTGAGATATTCCAAAAGCGTTACTCTAGTTGTAGAGTCTTCTTCTCGAATGATTTCACGCAAAGAAAGGATGATTTTCTCTCCATAGTGAGGTGTAAATACTGTAAAGGTGGGCATTGACTTGACGGAGCACGGCATCGGAATTTGTGTAGTTAAACTTTGAGCAAAAAAAGAAAGTCTTCTCTCTGCTTCAGATTGTTTTGGGAAAAATTCCTTCAGCTTGTGATTTGAATTAATGTCAAATATATTTGGTGCTTGCATTTCCCGGACTTCTTCTCCATTTTCATCCATTTTCACTTTCATCGTATAGAGCAATGACTGTAAGTTTTCAAGTGATAACCTATGGTCGTTATGCATAGACATAACTATCGCATTCCAAACTTGAGAGCAGGCTAATTGGCGGAGGTACACCGAAACATTGCTTCCCACCGCAGTGATTTTTGAGAACATATTTCGTGGCACCTTTGAGAACATGACTCTCCTACTTGTAGTCATTGATATACCTAATCTGAATGAAAGTATCACGGAAAATATAGTACTCCAGACGATATACCATAAGTATGTATCCAAGAAGAACAGGACAAATTCTACAAACAATAGCATAACAGTTGCTAGAATAGGCATAATACGACACACCTGTTGACCAATCCAAGGATCCATACTACAGTTGTTTAGATTCATATTAATGACAGAAAGTAGCGAGTCTCTGAATGACATTGCCAACAAGAAATATGTCTCCAAAAATTTACTAGTAAAAATACAAAGCCAAAGGAGAATAGATAAGAGACGGTCTCCACTACTCATCGATGAAAAGTTGGAAGTAAATGTTCTACATGTTAGGTGCTGGCTTGACTTTTTTCTATGAAATAGATTTGATGGTGGAACTATCGCCAAAACAATAGATATTAATCCTCCAACTCCAAGCTGAACAGACGATACGATGGTTGCTATTTTACTAGTCTGATCAAATCGAAAAATGTATACCGACATAGCAACATGGCAAGTTGTTATAACCAGAAGAAAAGCAAGTCGTAGTGTCAACAATCGAGCACTGCTATTAGATCGCCGTACATAGTAATATTCTGCCACGGTAGCAATAATCATCAAAAGAACAGCGATTAATCCGCCTAGTCCGATAAAAGAAAGCTTTTTAGGTAAATTGACGGTTTTTATTCCACCTATGCTATCTGTGTAGAAAAATTCTGCATCGGCAGCTATGTAATACCAGAATGAAGAAGCGTGTATAATCCAAACTCTTGAAAAATTTGTGATTGTGTGAAACCAGGATCGAGATTCATAAAATGTCTTGGAGAATGTCTTTTCCCAGTCTACGTCTTCTAGCTCTAGATACTGCTTTTCTGGAGGTATATCTTTTAAAAAGCCTCTATTGTTTTTTAGTTGAATTTTATTTATAGATTTTCGACTCCAAAATAGCTGATTGATGTCATCGTATCCTACAGTTTTACTGTGATCTCTTTCATGCCGAATATAATGTCCTCTAACGACTTGGTAAGATTGATCACGTATATATCGATATAATGGTGAAATTACAGAATCAAGAAAGTTGGCGGATTTTGTTTTTGACCCTCCTCTCTTGTACATTTCTGCTACGTAGTAAATAAAACAAAGTAATTCTGGCGTATATCTTAAAGTCGAAGCTTCTCCCCAAATTAATAAATAGAGTGTTAGTTGCTCAACTCGCTCATAGTCAGATAGTTTTTCCATATTAGCTCTCCATTTCGTTTTATTTTCTTCGAGCGTTTTTTGTGCTTTGGCATTGAATGAATGTTTATCATCTAGATCTAGCTGTGCAACAAAGTACCATTTTCTATAGTTGGCGTGTTCACCTCCAATATAATCTGCATGCAATGTCCAGAGTGCCAAACGAGGTGTCATTCGAGCTGCACGAGAATTAAGCATTACCAGTAAATGGTCTTGCATATTTTTGACGTTGTCCTTTTGAAACCCAAAGACGCTTTGGTAATCTTTAAATATGACGCTGACTTGATGAGTTGAAAGAGGAGAGTCTGGTACTTCCCAATTTGGATAACTTGAAGTACTGGCATCTTGTAACATTTTGCTACTTTCTGGCTTAGAGAAAAGCTCATTGTAGAGAGTATTAATCGAAACCTTTTCATTCTCTTGTTGAATTTCCACCGGTATAGACCCTATTGTTGTCATTATAGGTTAGGAAAATGCTCTTAATGGCTTTTTGTTTTAAAAAAATAAAGTACTTTTATCTTGAAAATTGGGCTCTTCTCTATGATTTAAAAAACAGTGAATAACAGATTTTTGTAATATTTTTATTATGATTAAGCACTTACGGTTCTAAATCAGGCTCCATATCAAGAAAACA
>MU622424.1:0-63105 GCA_025399235.1 Backusella circina FSU 941
TCTGACTATTCAAATTATATCATCTCACCTTATATCATCTCATATTCTATCTTATCCTAGGAGGTCAGCTTGAAACTAAAGGTGCATATTTTTAACATAATTGGACCAAACAGAAACGAATTTACTAATTATCATTTGGATCAGGCCTCTTTAACCTTATGAATAAATAGACAAAAAAAAAAAACATTTAAAAAGAGTGTATCTTCAATTGATATAAACACAAAGGTCTAAATATATAATATTGCATTTAAATCGTGATGCCATTGCAAGCCCATTTTCAGAAAATGAACTTGTTTACAAGATCCTTGATATGGCAACAGTCATCATATTGTCTAAAATATCATCCTCGTCGTCATTGACAACACCATTTCCTTTACCCAAATCAACTATATACGTTGCAATCCAAATCCCCCCATTTATTTATTTTTACATGATCTTATTCAGGTCTCTGATTTGGGAAGCTACCAATCACAACCACATCCAAACAAAACTGCTCCAAATCTAAAATGGCCTTCTTCATATCCTCATTCTCACAATGCCCCGAACACTCTACAAAGAAGACAAAGTGCCAAGGACGTTGACCACTTGGACGTGAATCAATCTTGAAGAGATTCAGACTGTAGTCCTTGAATACTTTAAGTCCATCACACAGTGCACCAGGTTGACGATGATCTACTGTGAATCGGATCAGTGTGTGATCGTCATGGGTAGGTGAATCACTAGCATTGCCAATAACAAGGAAACGCGTGGTATTTGCTATCAAGATATAGAATTAATTATGTGTAAACCATCCTCTCTCTCTCTCTCTCTCTATTACTTACCACTGCGATCTTCAATGTTTCTCGCAATCACTTCCAAACCATACAACTCTGCACAAATCTCACTACACACTGCAGCCGCACCTGTCTCCAATGCTGCCTTTTCAGCGGCCTCTGCAGTCGATTTGACGGTAATACGTCTCGCATTGGGAATATGTGATGATAGCCAACCTTGCGTCTGACCAATACCCTTTATATATATATATACATCATAATCAAACCATTGTTTCTTTCTCAAATGCTTTTGTTTTTACCTGTGGATGGCTATACACCTTTGTAATATCTTCCAATTTACTATTTGACAAAAGTGATTGATGTACCGTCAAATAAGTCTCTGCACGCACACGTACCGAGGTATGCACCAAATAATCCAATGTTTCTACCACCGAACCAAATGTGGAGTTCTCATAAGGCACAAGACCATAGGTGGTCTGTCCATTCTCAACGGCCTGGAAGACGGCATCAATCTGTTTTTGGGGGACATAGGCGACGCTGTCACCAAATCTGTTGTAGGCGGCTTGATGTGAGAATGTACCAGGTGGGCCAAGATAGGCGATGGAGACTTCCTTTTGTAATGCAAGCGAGGCAGACATGATCTAAGGGGAGGGGGGGGGTGTATCGTCCTTTAGTTTACTCTTTCAATCGCTTAAAAAAAAAAATACACGCTCGTTACCTCTCTAAAAATGGCCTGTAAAGCATCATCATTCAATGGTCCAGCGTTCAAGTTTGTCAACTACTTTTCTTACGATTGTTAATATAGAATATTATCTAGATATAAATATCTAAAATAGGACCTTTTTATATATCTCCTGTTCTCTTCCCGGTCTAAAGACCTCCACAGGTTCAGTATTTCCGTCTTGCTGACTATCAATAGCATTATTTAGTCATGTTTCTTTCATTTTATCAGTATATATTTACTCCTGTTTCTTTTTAGCTGCTCCAATATCAAGTGAAACGCGTGCACGTTCGTTTAATATATTCACAATGGTATTGTCAATAGAATCAATCTTTTTACGAAGCGAATTCAAATCACTCATAATATTATGTCAAAAAATAAGTATGAAAGAAAGAGATAGCTTTTTTTTTTTTTTTTTTTTAATATTTGTGCCGTTAGGCCGAATATAACACCGTCCGATTTGACTCATTATTAAACTTTGTTTGATTAGCCAATCAGGTACTTGCATAATATGAATGATAGTAATAATTAGAATCTCTTGTTTTATAAAATGATGATATAGTACCTGTTGAAGGTGTAGATAAAGGTGATATATATCATTCAGGGCCTCTTATTTAAAATAATGAATATGTTGAGAATAAAAAGTCCACCATACGCTTTGATTACTTGTCTCCATGGCTGTACTATGACTATTATTATTATTACGCTTTGACCATGAAAAGTAGCATCCATGCATCATTTACACTTAGTCATAATAATAACAATATCTAAAGTACATGTATCTTATTTATGAAAAGAGGCCCTTTGGCGCGAACAACACGTGATCAAACACCAAATTTTTTTTTTCCATCTCCTTTATTCGAAAAGTCTCTTTCCTTGCTTTTACCCATAAACACTTTCATTAACTAAACTCATGTACACAGGTATATTGTGTGTAAAAAGAAAAAGAATGGACTTGGTTTTTTAATAGTAATATTGTTTTCTTATATAAAGACTCGAATAACGTGGTTGATCAACGAGAGGTACACACATGAAACACAAGAACTGTCAGATCTAAAAAAAAAAAAAAAAAAAAAATGTATAGATTCTACGCTATATTCAAAATGGAAGACTTTATTATTATGAACCAAAATTAAGAGCCGAAAATCACCCTGTTATAAATCAAAGTATGTCGTTTTTGTTCACATATGTATAAATCAGCGTTTTATTAATAAAGGAAAAAAAAAAAAAAAAAAAGCAATTGTAAAGTTTAGAGAGTGGCGTGTAGCCTTTGAAGCAAGTCATGTCAAACCTGATGCAACAGACCTTCCTCAAAAATACATTGACCTGATTGCAGTATTAGTTCACGACAGGTAAAAAATAAATAAATAAATAAAAATAAAGGAGATAGCGAGTGTTTTTAATCCAATAACCCCTCTTCTTTATCAAGTGATGAACATCTTGAAGCCCTGTGTCAACGTATCAATGCATTATTATCACCCTTTGATAGAAATGAAGGAGGTAAGAGAGAGATTTCAATCCATTTCTATATACTCACATCTCTCTTTATACTTAGCTTCTATCTACTTTTATCATGCCATTGAGCAAATCATCAAAGCAGTCGCATATCGGGAACGCTATGGCCTGGCTGATATCGTAACACTATTAAACAATGGTACAACAACCTCTATACCCTCTGTAAGTAAGTTGCAAACCGTGGTCATGTGGGATATATTGATGAGTTGATGTATCCAATATGAATAGAGATTTTCTATTTATCGATGGCAGGCCCATGATATGACCAATTTTCCATCAGAAGTCAAGGACATTGCATTAAAAAGAAGAGAGTTAAGAAAAGTGGTAAAAGGATAGAGTGAACATGTTTCTACATCTGCTGTATATTCACCCTCTTATTTACTATTAGATGTCTAGAAACTTTACAGATGCTTTTCAATCACTAGATAAATCAAAAAGAATGCTGTTATTAGATGAAAGAATGGAATTATCAGACACCAAAAAGAAAAGTAAAAGTCATATATATATATATATGTATATATAGCAATACATCATATCACTAAGCATGTCATATACACATAGATGACATGTACCCTGCCTATACAAAAGACGATTACCTTCCACCACCACCCAAAACCCGCAAAACCGACCTTAAACATCTCTTCCTCAACGACCTCTCCCCCTCTGCAAAACTCAAACGTGGTACAACCAGTGCCTCAGACATCGACTTTAAAAAGATATTCACACAAAAGCGACCCAGCCATGCCCTCTTTAGAAAGATCAGAGCGCTTCCCATCAAACTCATTCAATTTCATGAAAATGTACGACCTGCCTATTATGGTACATGGACAAAACACAGTGATTTGATTACGGGGAGGACGCCTTTTGCCAAAGATGAGACGTGGTTGGATTATGACTATGATAGTGAGGCAGAGTGGGAGTTGGATGAGGGGGATGATATTCATAGTTTGGTAGTGGAGGATGATGATGAATTGGCGTTTCCTGAGAGTGAGGATGAGGATGGAAAGAGCAATCAGGTAAAGTAGACTCTATCTATATATCGTTTTTGTAGGGGTATATTGACTTTTTTTTTTTTTTTTTTTATCGTGTAAGGGAAAGTGGCTTGTGCCAGAAGGGTATTTATCAGAGGATGAGGGGTTGAATGAGAAGCAGAGTCGTGTTGTGGGTAGACCTGTCAAATTACCGGCGCTTAGAAATAAGGTACAAAAAAAAAAAAAAAAATGATAAAGTGGGCGTATATTAAAAAAATGTGTATCCAGCATTTTTCAATGGAGCAATCAATACAAGGACCTTTTTTGGAATCACAAGAGCATGATGATGAAGATCTATTGGTGTCATTCAAATATCAATTACTCATTGATATTCCACCAGAAGGTTATTCACCACTCGACATGTCACTTGTACAGGAAGAGGATGAAAAATCCATAACTGATGATAAAGAACAATTATGCGATGTAAGTTGTGGTGTTAAATATAAAATCAATGGCAAGAATAAAAGCTCATCATCACATAGATCATCTTGAGAAATAAATACAACTCTGTGAATGGTATTGTAGAAGCCTTAAAAGCCCACCACTCCTTAAATACATCCACCAACCAAGAAATTCATACCATCCTCACCAGCATGGCAGTACAAGAATCAAGAGATAGTCAAGGGTTTCGATGGTTTATTCGTGAATAATAATAATAATAATAATAATAATAAAAAGCATCTTTTTTTTTTTTGTTTAATCAATGAGTTTGGCAAATGCCATGGTATTCTTAGAAAAGTAATCTGCAATGATGGCAAAGCCATCCTCATCATTATCGAGTTGATCAAAGAAAAGGTCGTGTCGATCTGCATTGGCCTCTTGTGCTCTTCTGATCTCGGTGATCATACGATGTTGGATAGCACATTGGGGACACTCTCGATCATTATCACCAAGACATCTGAGAGAGAGAGAGAGAGAGAGAGAGAGAGAGAGAGAGAGGATAGTAGATGAGCCATTTGCATAGTAATAACAAGTTTCTTTTTCTTCTTCTTCCTTACCTTTGATGATATGAATGACGACATAAAAAGTGAACAGCAGGTAGGTCCAATGTTCCCTCACAAGCACTACATTTTTGCACTTGAAATATACGAGCACTAAAAGTTTAAATGTGAGTAACATCATAAAAAAAAAAAAATCATGATCCTTATTTACCTCGTTTGAAGCTCCTCAATCTCTTTACGTCTCTTATCCGTCTCTTCTCTATAACTCTCAATCAACTCCTCATTCTGTTTTAATTCCTCATGCTCATGCTGGATCTTCTTTCCAATATAACCCTTCAGGAGACCGATGGTGGCCACATTCGAGCGGGAGAGCGCTTGGACGACCTGGATAGGTGGGAGGAGATCCTTTTCATCAATGTGTTTGAGTACGGAGAGAAGTTCAGAGGTGGATTTTGTCATGACCTCGGGTGTAGATGAGAAGTAACTGAGTACCATGGGGTACAGGGAAGCATCCTTGGGTCTAATCAAAGTCATTTTAACATCTCTCTCTCTCTCTTGGTCTCATGTCCGTTTTTTTTTTTTTTTTTTGGCTTACCCATATTTTCGTACACCTTCAATGACGCGATCCGTCTGCCCCTTTTCCATCCAATATCTCAAAATATCCGTATACATGCCTGTCTTTTCATAAAGATACACAATGCCCTCATCAAACTCCTTGAGCTGGCAGAGCACCAGTGCCTGATTGGTATCATAGTGCACGCTATCATCCTGTAGCAAGGTCAGCGCCTTTTGACGGAACGCACGCTGACGTTTCTGTTTCTGTCGGTCGGTCAACTCATCACCAGTGGGGTCCATCAGATAGAGCTCCAACAGGGTGTTCCAGATGGCCTTGCGCTCCTCCTGTTCCTGTGGTGACCAGACAGATTCCAGGTTCCATAGTTTTTCAAAGACCTGTTCGAGGAACGTGCAGAGACAGTCTGGGCGATCGACAAACGCGGGCATAAACTTGCGTGGTGAGGGTGGGGTGTATCCCAACTTTAGGTTCTTTGTCTGCACCAGCTTACCGAGACTGACGGAGGTGGGCGCCATCATCTGTCCGCTGTTATCAGAAAAGATGGACGAAGAAGAATCGCCGCCACTAAAGGGCAGGTTGGAGAGGGCCTTGGTGTTGCTCATGGAGGGGGTAGGCGACATAACACCAACAGGTGGGAGTGTACCGCTGCAGAGCTCGATGAGGAGCTGAGTGGTTTGGTCGGGCAGGTGGGAGAGGAGAGTCTTGCTGTATTTGTGGAGGTTACGATCGGCTTCGTAGGGCCCGAGTTTACGGATGTAGGTGACGGCGGTATCATAGTTTTTCATATCCTCAATGACAATATCGAGATATCTACAGAGAGATAAAAAAAAAAAAAGAAAGACAAGTGTGAGTAGATGAGGGAGTGGGTTATGGTTTATATATACGTTACAGGTCATGTTCTTGAAATTTTTCAGCCAAATAGACTGCATGTTCAAAGTAACCTGCCTGTCGGCAGACACTAATGGCAGTTTCCAAATCAAAATTCAAATCAGTATCAGCCTATAGAAAAAAAAAAAAAAAAAAAAAAAAAAAAAAAAAAAGGTGGATCAGTTTTTGCTGTTGGTTCCCTATCATCATCATACTACCTTGATAAATTGATCCAATCTTGATACATCCTTCAATTTGGTATAACAGTTCAATAAAAGGGTTGTATGATCCGCATTAGCCAATCCCTTTGAGTGAAGTTCTTGAAGATAGTTTGTCAAGTTGTAAATACGTTGTGCATCAAGAAACTATTTGTATATATTTTAAATACACACAAAGCATGTTTCATTTTTTTTAAAAAATAAAGAGTTACCTTTCTAATCACATAAGAGGGTTCCAATTGTCCTATCGTTCTAATATACTGTTCCATCGCACCATCATAATCCCCTTTACTATACATGATATACACATTATTTATATACATCTACACTCGTCTGTCTCTATTACCTATAAAGATGATCACCGTATTTCTTAAAAATCTCGGCAATGCTCGTATCGTCATACTTTTGCATATGCGCCAAATTAATTGCCAACACATACAAATTCAACTTAAACAGAATCTCTAATTTGGTGGGTGTATCCTTCTCATCCAGGTGATACAGTTTACCATCCATTCCTATCACCCACACCGAATTCCATTCACAGAATACACCACGCACACCACCCAAAAAGGTACCTGTGTAGGCAAGGAACTTATTGGCAGTGTCAAAAATGGCAATCTTGGTGAGCTCGCTGGTGGAAGACGAGATGCGTTTGCTGTTGAAGGAGGAACGGGCGGCGCTGGAGAGGTTGGAGGTGGTGGAGGTCATGACAGGGGGTGAGATGATGACAAGATAACTGGATTTGAACCAGGTGAGTGAGGATTTGGGGGTGTCGTAGGCGAAACAGGGACCTCTCCCGGTGGGATCGTATAGATAGATGGCCTACATTTTGGGTGGGGTTAAGAGAAAGAGAAAAAGACATACTCTATGTATTTATTTACTTCATCACGTCCAACAATCATTTCTTGTTGGTCATTCATAATGGCACATCCTAAACCACAGCCTTGTTCATCAAGAATCGTCTAAAGTGGGAGAATAAGATATAACGAAAAAAAAAAAAGATAGCTTTCCATCCCCCTTACCACAGATGGCTTCACTGCTGTTGTATTATACGACATGATATTGCTCGTTGTCACAATAAACAAAATGGTTGATTTTGTCTGTTCACGAAATCCCAAACCCGTAATAGGTTCCTCACCCTCATAAATCACCTTTTGCTTGACTGTCTTATCCTTTGATAGATCACCACGGATCAAGATGACAACACCATTGGCTAATCCAATAGCGGCTTGAGATAGGTTTTCTAAAACGGCTAGAGTAGAGACCTTTTGGTGTTCTTAGTAAATGGGATTCTTAAAGTAAGAAAAAAAAAAGGGATCCACTTACTGGATACGTCTTTCCACCGTGTTGTATTTTGATTGTACGTAAAAGTGTAGGTAATATGATATCATCACTGCCTTCAATAGGTTTCAAGGCATCTAAATCCCAAAACTTAACAACGGGAATACCTGATACGAGATCTTCTTCCTTGAAATAGACTTTGTTACAACTCTCTTTCTCTTTTTTTTTTTTTTCTTTTGTTATTTGCTTACACCAATCGTAACAAGGATATTCTTTTGTTTCATTTGTTTTAAATGAGTAACACGACCTCCATCGTATGCAGTAAACATTTGAGTTTTAAATGAACGATCTGCTATATAGACATTGCCTGTCGAGTGTAAGAATAAGGTTAAGGATATATTAGAAAAAGAGTATTATCTATTCTGTTTGTTAGATAATAATAAAAAGGATATCTGATACAGCAACATGGCCTCTTCCTGCAGCAAAGACGGAAATGTCTTGCTTCTATATTTTGTTTATATTGTTTATAAATACATTATTATACAAGAGATGAACAAAAAGTAACTTACCTGGAATAGAGAAGGTGTCTTGTTCTTTTCGACAGGATCAAAGGCCTGTTGTTTATCAAAAAAGTTGAATTGTCTCCACTGTGCTATCGACATTTGGTTTAATAAAGAAAGAGAGAACAACAGCAACGATATATATAAAACGCTTTTTTTATTTGAAACTCAACAGGAGAACGATTTTTTAAAAAAAACAAAAAACAATATAAATATGTATATGCAAAAAAAAAAAAAAATAAATAAATTAAAACCTTTTTTCTCTTTCTCTTTATTTTATCAACAAAATGTCATTTATCAATAGACAACGTATGAATGGTCATACGAGATCCATTCCATCCTCTTCATCAAGTATCAACACCTCCTCTTCTAATTTTACAAGCATATCTGCACCCTCTACCCACTCAGACAAGATGGTCTCTGATCTAAGAGCTTTACATTTTCACATCACCCAAAGCACCTGTCAACGAGATGAACAACTCGTTGAATCCCTCCGAGACCACTATGACGACCAAGTTGCCCGTCAACATCGTCTCGAGAGAGCCATTGCCCAACTCGATGAGGAGATTGAGGAGGAGGAGCATTTGGTGGATCTCGAGTCGAGTGATGATGAAGCTCAAATGGCACGACTGCAGTTAACCTATCCTATTGCCATGGAGGTGTTTAGTGAGAGTATGAAGGGAGTGGGTTCAAAGAGGTGTAGGGAGAAGTTTGAGCGAAAGAAGGAGGCAATGATGATAGAGAATAGGCTTAGGTATGAGGAGATGCGCAGGAAGTATCGCATGGAGTTTAAGAGCATGATTGATCATTTGGAGGTGGATTCGTTGCGACTTGCTAAAATGAGACTGGATTAAAAATGATATAAGATGATCATGTTATTGTCTAAAAAAAAAAAAAAAAATAGCACAGGTCCCAATTTATTATAACGACCTTCCATCTATCTGTACATACGAATGAGTAACCCAGTCAGATTCACTTTATAGAGTTTAATATTCTATTTTCCATCAGTAGTGTGATCGAATGGATTAGATGCCTGAAATAAGTTATTCAATATGTTTCTGAGTTATTTTGATGCACTCGAAAGAAAGAGCATCTTGAAATTAATAATAAAAGCAAGACCTTTCATCGTATTTCTATATAGATATCATTGAAACGCTTATCATATTATCTAATCTGATACTCAGTCTATCACTTTTCAATATTGATACTTTTAGATATGTCTCGCAATAAGTGAGAGGCTATACCATCTAAGTTCAGTATTTTAAGCTGCTCTATATTACCTTGAGTACTGTTTAATCAGAAATACCTTTTTTTTATTTTCTAATAGGATGATATGGGTCTATCCGGATTTGATTGGACTATAAGTAGGTTGCAGATCACTTTTTTTTTTTTTTTCCAAGGCAAAATGCTTAGAAAGAATTCGGAAAATTTATTGGGTTGATCCAAGTACTATTTGAATACCAAAAGGATCTTTTGAACTGCGAAAAAGGTTGAATTTCTTTTTGTAACCATGATTTTGAATAGACAACAGATATTTACTCAATGCTTGATCATGAAAATAAAAAAAATAAAAAAAGTATCATAGAACATAATGAAGTCTTACTTTTAATCAACTCATCTATTACAAGCTTTCTTTCTCATAAAAACCAACATTATATTATGTAACCACTTTTGGTTTTGTTTTGAACTCAAAGAAATAAAACCTCAATGCACCATTACGTGAAACAGTATATTGTAGTTTTAATTCCATCTTTCCGTTTTATCATAGAATGCTATTCGAAAGAAGGATATAAAATATGGAGCGATTGCACTATTGGAACAGTTACAGCAGGATGACTTAAATTAACGTCCACAGATCTATCCTTCAATTAAATATAGCATAAAGAGTGAAGATTTGAAGTGTGAATTCTGCCAAAAGTAGAAAGGAACCTACTCGTTTTATAGCAACATAAACAGAACAACACTCAATGATAAATAGGAAGCAGGAAATAAATGCAATAAAACAATGACTCGCATTGAAAAGCTCAAATGATATCATGATTGCTTGTATATTGATTTTATAAAGCGGGTGATTCTGTGTTTTGTATTTTCGTTTTTATTACTTCACTCCTCCTGTCCTTACAGTTTCGTTGTTAAATGGCAACATAACATAGTAAAATGTAAACTCTGAATTATGTTGATAGATTTTTTAACACCTTCCTTTGTTTAGAATGTCATTACTCATATAGTCTGGTTTCTAGTGTACTTTTCTCTTGGTCACTGAATCACAGCTATACTCGTACTTACAAACGAGTAAATAACTGCCCCACTATCAAAATATCAACTGACTTCTATTATTGATTTAACCTTGTTGATATAACAAAAAGGGCTTGGTATTTGTCACATAGTTTACTTACTTTCACTCCTGTGTCTCCGTGTACTTTACCTAGCATTTTCTTTCCCTTATTTATACACACTTTTCATTATTTGTAACTCTTTCGTTTTCCCATCGTACTATGATTCCGACCTTCTTCTTTATGTATATAACTATCTATTAGATTAATACTGGTTTCAGAGCGGTTTCTACTGCCTACTTTATATCATTTTGAAAAGAAAGAAATCACAAAAACAAACCGCAAGTACGATTGAAATCACAGAGTATTAAGCTATTCATTTGCTAATCAGCCAAAAACACCAAAAGTGGGTGCATCAACAATTTATGCAACCTCATGCGTTTCACCAAATTAGAGTTGAATATAAGTTTATCACAGAGTTTCACCTTAAAAAAATGAAATAGGAATTTTCGATTCAACATTGGGTGAAAATAAAAAGCTGAAGATAACGTAGTAACGAGGCGAACTATAGAACATTCAAGAATATAAACAATGCCTTTTTTAAAAGTATTAAAAAAAAAACTTTGTAGTACAATCGTACATGGAGTATGTTTTGCAATAGAGTGTGTACTAAGAACAACAGATCGATTCAAGTGAAGAATAGATTTATTTGTGACGATAAAAAAAAAGTGCTTAGCATATTTCATGACATTGTGTTTTCAAGATATACATTGAAGTTCCATCATGAAATGAATTCTGCATGGTTTACCAGAAGGTGAAGATTCGTGTTTTCCCATTGTTTTATATTTTCCAGTGTTGAGTTTCCCATTTATATTTTGCAGGTAAATCTTGAATTTTTGAAAGTGTTCATGTTGATATGATAAATTAACTCCTCTTGTATCGATCGGTTTTTTTTTTTGAGCGATCGTTTATTTCTCGATTTATTCTTTCCAATGTCACACAAACGTACTTTGGTATTGTATTGAACACCCGTCTTACTCAATCATCGATAAGTGAATTGGTAACCAATAAGATCCAATATCAAAGCAGTAAATACTGTTCTTCCTATCATACATACATTGCCCCCCCCCCAATGACACTTGGCAAGCAAAAATGGTCATTTATAATTCAATGTATAACGCCATGAACAATGGAATAACCCAAATATAGTATAGTATAATACGATATCGTGGTTTTTATATGTCAACATTTGATTGATCATGTTCAATTAAAATACAATCGAGCAAAGCATATTCCAACGTGATTATTATCACTATAAAGAAGATCTGCTGTTTATTAAGATGTAAAATAAGTGTATAAAGTAAATTTCCAAGTCGTTCTATACTCTGCTACCCTTCTCTACTCTATGCAGGTGCTTCTCCTCCTGCTATTGTTACATTTGGTGATAATCGTACAACCATCACTAATCCATCATTTGTGCAACTCACTACTGTTTCAACTGGTATCGATGTCCTTCCATTATTCCACTTGAAACGAAATCGAGTAATCAGATCCTTTGTCTTTGCCAATGCCAGTTGTCTCATGACGGACTCTGCATCGCCCTCGTCTACATAGAAATACAAGGAAGTCCCGATACAGTCGAGTTGAGAGAGACCCACCATCGATTCCGAGTATTTCGAAGCAAAGACAATATTGGATGCCTCCGAGTATCGATTTAAAATCAGACAAAAGCGAGGCTCCTGTTTATGTTCAATGGTATCGTTCTTTCCCCAAGGTTGTGAATTTAATAACAGATTCTTCATCTTTTGCTGACTATCATTCCAAGCACCTGCCAATTGAATCGTCCCGTCATCGCTAATCACATATATCTCGTCGGCAGAGACGGTTCGCATCCTTGCCTTGAGTGAGTCCCCAGAGACTCGACCAAAGTTGGTGCAGATCATGACATCGTAACAGTAATGCACAATAATGTCGCAAGTGACATAATGCCCATTCTTGTGTAGACTGCGATAGGTTGCTAACGACGACATGCGTTCATTGGTGACATTAGCGGTGTGCACAATGGCGAGTGCGGCTCGCTCTTTAGGATGCGTTAGTTCATAACCGCCCATTCCAATGAGTTCTTGGGGCGTGAATCCAAGTACGTCTACTACACTTTCAGAGACATAGACTAGCTTTGCATTGGCAGTATTGTCATAAATGGAGATGTAATTTGTTTCCATTATTTAGTAAAGACAGAAATATATATACAAAGAAGAACACCATCGAAGAATAATGAAGAAAAATTGTGAATATATCTGAAGAGTCCGATCACACCCTAAAAAAGGAGATTTCATGGTAAATTATAATAGGTGCAAAATGTATAAAAAAGAAGCTCTTTTATTTGAAGTTTTTTGTTTTTACGCCAATGTATTCTTTCTCTCCCTCTTTTTTTGCTATTTGATTGATGGTAGTAATACAAAGCTGTTATTGTTATCTAAATATAAATAACCACAATAATCCAACGAATCCACTATGTTGGTTCACGTTACCGACATGCATTACAAGACATAAATAACCCATTTTGACAAAAAAAAAAAAAATTGTAGTGCTACCACCATCTTGCATCTTCCATTTAAAATACAAGCATTGACCTAAGAGCGCTCCCCCTACTTTTAAACGCGCAAGAATGACCTCTTTTGAGATATTTGACCGATCGTGTCTATATCTAATTTGCATTAAAAGTATATCAACAGAGTTTAAATGCACTCTAGCACGTTTAAATATAAGAAATACCATCGCTTTTAAGAGACAAAAACCAAGCTTAGGATGTCTTTGAATCATAATAAAGGGTTCATGTGATCAAAGGGACTGACACTTGCCTAAAAAAATATTTTGTTTATCGTATTATAATATGCACAAAACAAACAAAAGTGATAGCTGTATATAGGGCCGTAATCATTGTATTCTGTAGTATTAGTGTGAAGAGTCATATCTTCTCATCTATAAAAAATGTTTATAAGGGTATTAGTGGAGATAATAGAATAAAGAAGTGGATAAAAATGTAAGAAAAAGTGATGAATGATACATATGTGTGTGTGACAAAAACAGTAGATTGGAAAGCAAGTTTTACTATTTATTTCAAGAAATGGAGAAAAAGTTACAAAAATAAGGAGAGCAGATATTGTATCATATAGCAAAAAGTAGATTTTTAGTAAATGAATAAATAATGAGATACATAAACATGTAGCATGGCTCATAACGGTATATTACATTACATTGAAGAATAACACGATATAAAGTAACAGAGATAAATCCAATAGGTATTATTATATATAATTTGTAATTTTTTTTACACATAAACAACCAAATTAGTAACAGCTTAGTTATTCAATGAGGATATTAGTACTTTCAGAATCATTATCCTATTGATTAGGTCAGCGAGGTCGGTTGTTTCGTTGACCTAGGTGATTAAAACAACAGACAATGACACCAACGTGGTGGAATAGATCCATTGAATTATTTAAGATCAAAAGTATTTCAAGTTAATATTAAGTATAGGCTCCTGTGGCAATATTGAACTTACTAGTTCCTATCATTGCCTGCACTCGTACAAATCACCAAAGTCGCCCATGTTATCTGATATTTTGAAAGCTAGATACACAAAAGCATAAGGAGAAACAGCCTTGATTATTATAATATAAAATAAAGTACATATTTGGACTTAAACATTTTGATTTAATTAAAAAAAAAAAATGACTCTTTAAGTGTCAAATACACCTACTTGTCCCCATGCAGAAGAATAGACAAATATTTTTTAAAGGAAGCCTAGAAATAGATTTCCACATTATTTTGTTTTGGCAATTAAATTTGATGCCAAATGGGATCCATCTAGACGCTTAGGCATATGTCCTTGTGTTACTACTTATGAATTTAGTCCCTTTTAGCCCTGTCACTTTAATCTCCCTTTTTACTCCATTTTCTTTTCATTATCCTTTTCTCAATTTGAAACTTTTTCTCATTTTCTTGAAAAAGACAGTATGTCGTACACTCTAGTTGTAAATGAATAACAAAAAAAAAAAGGTACACTTCTCTAACAAGATAAAGAAGTATACATTTATCAAATATTATAAGAAGTGCAACATCTGACACGTGATAACCATTTTATTTGTACAATCTCACTGATGATTATTCTATTGTAATTTAATCTGCCTTCAAGATAGAATAAATATTAAAACAGTAGCAATATTAAATGGTTCATGCTGGGTTGATACAAGTCATGGTAATGAAAAAAAAAAGGGTTTGAAGAAATAGTGTCCTCATAATAGCAACCTCTAAAATATAAATTGATGCTTTTATTCTTTCTTTTATTACTTCATCAAAACTGAATATATCACTATAAATATAATAGTTTATGGATAAAGGCGAATATCCTTTAATACTATGCTGCATTGCCAACCACCTAAAAAGCCATTCATTCATTATACCGTTCTTGTCTTTTTTTAGTACTAAGCAACTTACATAATTACTAGGTATCATTCCTATTTCACCACTCGATTTTTTAGCCTGCCACCAGGTCCCTATTCTTTCATAAACAAACAGCACCTCATCTTTTGTAAACGAAAGTTCATTTGGATCATTTGTATTTCCTTGGTCTATAAATATGGGTTACTATAAAAGGTATAAGTAAATCACAATGATTATAATACGTTACATGTATGAAGAGCAGTTACAGGAATATTATACTCCACATTGGGTCTCATATAAACCGTATCGTTTTCTACTGATGAGGCTGTTGTATTCATATAAACTGGCACAGATACCATTCTATCATGAGTAGGAGAAGGATGATTTATCATATTGGGTGGAGGTGACGACCTGCTGCTGGCAGTATGACCAAAGACGACCTTACTCGTGCACTCTTTACTTGTTGTTGAAAATCGTTGGTTGTATGGCAGGTTACTAAATGAACGAAGTACGGATTCCTCTTGTTGAACACCAAAAACGACAATCCAAAAGAACTAAAGCATATATATATATATTATGAAAAAGATAGGGACTCTATTTGATGTGCTCTATTTCACCTTTACTATGGTAAGTATAATATACCCAGATACAGTTGCCATAAGGGAGGGTTTTCTTATTGAGATATAAGAGATAATCTCATTCGTATTATATGGAATACTGATGGCAATGAGCGTAAGGACCTAATTATATATATATATAAATGATAAGTTCAAAAAAAAAAAAAACTCTAGCAGCTGTCCTTTTTATTACCACAGGATAATAGATCCGAACTGAGCTCGTCCATAATACACTACAGGCAATACCAACAACAAGCAAGTCAAAAGTGGCAATCCACCATGATACCTTGTCAACAAATGTTCGTGACGCGCACAGACCAGCAAATGCGATCATCCATCCAACCTGTTTTATTTATACTCTTTAGCCATTCCTTTTTGTTTTTTATAGTGTTTTTGACTTACAATGGCCAAAGCACAAATAAATACTGTAAAACGATTAGAGTGTAAATCCGACATACAAAATTAAATATTGTTTTTCCACGAAAACGTATAAAAAAGAGGATTATTTTATATAGACATGTCAAATCCCAAAATGGAAATAGCTTGTTTATGCAATGTCCCCTCTCCGTAAACAATAAGCTTTCAACGTCGATAACTATATATCCCCTTGATTATAGCGCCCTTGCTTTTTGCTATTATTACTAGGTTCTCTGCTATTTCTCTTTACATTCTTAATGAAATAGAATACGATGGTAATAGAAATCTCTGAGAGTAAGGTGATAATGCCACTATCTTATGGTTTGTATCTTTAGAACAAGATCATCATTATTGTCCTCTCTTTTTCTAAATAGAGGATATATATTCACTACTTTATAATGCAGGTCCTATGCATCACACACACACTCTTTGTATATCTTATCAAAATAGATGAAACCTCCTTACATTATAATAATAAAAAGTAATGAGATATGAGCATGTCGAACATTCCCTTAATGTCTGTATTTTTTATTAAGAAACACATCATTTTTATCACCTGATGCGCATCACTTATTATTATTTTTTTTTTGTTTGTTCTTTCCGATGATAAACAATGAAAATGCTATTATGATCATGTTGCTATTGATTCCTTTTCTTTTGGTTTGAAAAAAAAAAAGAAACAAAAAACACAAAAAAAAAAAGAGGAATTAAGCCTTGTATGTGTGTTGTATATCTATGATAAAATGTTTAATATGTAATTATTATTTTTGTGCTTATTTTGCGGCGAAATCGCTCTCTGGTGGAATGGGAAGCTTGTCATGTTTGGCCTAAGAAATGAGAAATGAGCAACATGAACAAAAAAAAGTTAAAAAGCACTTACAGTCATATGCTGAACCAAGAGCTTATAATTGGCAAGAGCAATAAAACAACTGGGACACTTGATCTAATATATCCAATAAATACACAGGACACACACAGTTTATTTTCTATTTATACCTGAAGACCAGCAGCACGAGCATTAAGTTGGGATCCTTTAGAGGAACGCTTGGCAGCTTCTTTTTGAGCCTTTGCTCTAAAAACAACATTCTCTTTATTCACAAAAAAAAACCTTTTTTTTTTTTTTTTTTAATTACCTGGCCTGTTCCTTTTGAGCACCACGAGCCATTTAGTAAATGAATGATGAAGAAAAAAAAAAAGGGTTTAAAAAGGTTAAAAAAAATTGAAAAATTATAATTTTTTTTTCTAAAAAAACACCCGGAATAAACATTTTCCGTAACAATTTATTTTAACGAATTTCAATATTAATGATCTTGATATCATCATAAGGTTTATGCGTTTTGTCCACCTTTGCGCTCTCGATACTAGAGACCACATCCATACCCGCTGTGATACGACCAAATACCGAATGCTTATTATCAAGCCATGGCTAAATAATAGAAAGATGAGAAAAACAACCAAACACAATCAGCCAACACTTACCGCAGGTGCAACTGTAATAAAAAACTGACTTCCATTTGTATTGGGACCCGCATTAGCCATACTCACTGTAAACGGACGATCATGCTTAAACTCTCTTGAAAACTCATCCTCAAAATCAGAGCCCCAAATGGAATCACCGCCCGTACCATCACCAAAGGGACAGCCTGTCTGGACCATAAAGCCCTTGATCACACGATGGAAGATGAGGTTATCATAGTAGCCATTCTTGGAATGCGTGACAAAGTTCTCGACTGCTTTGGGTGCGGCATCTGGGAAGAGGCGCATATGGATATCGCCCTTGGTGGTACGTAGAATGGCACTGTTGCCGAGGATCTGTTTGCGTTCTTGGGTGGCGGCAACGGTCTGTTCTTCACGGGAGGGTTTTTCATTAAAGATATCACGTTCCTTTTGGGCGCCAGTAATACTACAATAGAAAAAAAAAAAAAAAAAAAAAAGTTGGGGGGCCTATACATTTGCCATTTTTTTTTTTTTTTTTTTGTGAACTTACTCATAAGGTTCTCGTCGTGTTAGCATGTAGAATCTATTCTTATTAAACGCGGTGCAAAAGAGGGTAGGATCGAGTTCATGACTCTCAACCAATGCACTGTTGTCAGAAGCGGCCATGGCCAAGGTATAAATACCCTTCTTTCTGGGAGCACCTTGGTATAGACAGACATTGATGAATCGATTTGATTCAGATTTACCAATCACCTTCACCACTCTGTTTGTACGAATATTCACCACTAAATTCATAGGTATTATACATATATAAGTCTTCCAAATGGAATGATCCGTTTTCCCTTCTCTCTAGCTTACCTTTAATGCCGAGTAAAGCACCATAAATAATAAAGTTTCCAGTTTCATCAAAGACTATGTGTATATTGTACGTTAACAAAAAAAAAAAAAAAAAACAGCACATCATCTCTACAAATGTACACGATACATTACCAGCATTGACAAATCTCGCATACTGTGACTTCTCTAATTCCTTCTCAACAGCCAAACGTCTACCAAACTCCATATCATCCAATTTAAAAATAGAGGTACCGGCCTGCTGCATCTCACTAATCACATGGAGACTCTCATCATACTCTCTAAACATCTTTCCTGTGGCGAATTTGAAGAGTCTGACTTGTCTATCCGGGAAACTCATAGTGACAAAACTGTTACCATCAGGTGAGAAGGTTAAACAGGTAGGGACTGATTTTTTCTAAATTATTATATAGAATGAGTCTCTATTACTCTCTCTCTGTTTTCTTTTCTTTTCTTTTCTTTTTTTTTACCTTTCTAAATTCATACAAATCTGTTTGTGATTTCATTTCAAAGTCAAGCGTATCAGGTAATTCAAAGGGTGCATCAGGGGACCAATACTCTACCATACCAAGTGCATCAACAGAGACGACACAATTAAATCTAGAATTAAACTATATACATGGTTAACTTGACTATCTCACTCTCTTTTTTATGCTTTTACCTCTATGATATGAACAGGTTTAGAATGCATATTGGAAATAGTATGAAGTGGTGTTCCCTCTGAACGACCATCATAAATATGAATATTTGTATTCTCTGCTTCCGATACCGCCACCAATGCCTGTGCCATTCCCCTTTGATGAATCCAACACACACTCTTTGGCTTGAATTTCAATCGAATCATATTAATCATATCTAAGCAGCAATAAAAGTCAATAAATGAATCCAATCCATCTGGTTTGTTTGCTTTTTACCAAAGTTTGTGATATCATACACCTTCAATGCCATATCATCTGAGATGGTGGCAAGTAATTCATTATCAGCAGAGATACTCGTATCCACAATGCTAGACATGTGCGACTTGTAGTGCTTGACGAATTCAATACCGGTAGCTGTCTTTTTCCAGAATTTGAGGTGACCATCGACAGAGGTTGTAACGATGAAATCGTTTCTAAACAGAGATATATTTATTAGTTGCTTGAAGATATATAGAGAAAGACGCGTTATTTTACTTTGAGACGACAGCAACTTGATTGAGAACATCACGATGCATATAACTTTTTTCGTACATGTCGGCGTTGGGTAAATGCTCGAGGTAAAGCTTTTCATACGCAAGTGCTTTTTATGTGTATATATAGAGAGAGAAAAAGAAAACTTGTTTAGGTATAAAAAAAAAAAAAGGTTATTGATCCTTTAGAAAGAGTAAATAAAAAAGACTTACTTCTCTTTTTCTTTTTAGGAGCTGGTGCTTCACCTTCTGGTGGTGGTGGAAGAGGACCAATGTCATCGTCTTTGTGTTTTAATGTTAGTTTTATTTATTTTATTTTGTCTTTTTTATATTCTTTTTTCTTACCAGACTCTTCCTCTGCAGCTTGATCCTCTATAGGTCTCTTGTTATTTTCATTTAATGTGGATTCATCTGCCATTTTTTGTTATTTGTTGATCAACCTTACAAAAGAAACAAAAAGAGAGAATGAGGGTTTAAATAGGATAGTGTGACTTTATTTTTTGAAAGAGATTTTAGGCCCTTTTTTGGCAGACCCTAATTTAACAAAAAAGTCTACTTACGATATAGGATAGAGTCTACCAATGCGCAACTCCTATTTAAAAACCTCAATCATCATATATACAAATAGCATGCTCAACTAGGGAAATCTAATATATATTTATTTAATTGATTGAGGTACTCATGGCTAAAAGGTCTTCTTTTTCTGTCATCAGCATCTTCTCGTTTTCTTGAAAAAGAAAGTATGCTGTCATTGTTTACTTCATCAAGAAATGAGTTTTATAACTTAGTTTTTAACTGATCAAGATACTCCGTATTAAGAAAGTACCGACTTGGAACAACATACCACTCCTCTAATATCTTATTCTCTTCCTTCTCTTGTTTGATCATGTCGGCTAGTATCTGAAATGCATTTGGACTACACTCTTTGTTGGAAAGTAAATTCGTTCCTGGCTCCTTTTCTATAGCATAATTATTCATTAAAGAAATAGTCGCTTGTTACTAAGAGTTCTTCGTCAGAGCGAATGCGTTTTATGTTCAATGATTAGTGACATTATCGTTATGACTCGGCTTCTTGTTTATTAGGCTTCAGTAGCACCTTATTTTTAGTAAGATTTTCTCAATGATGCCCAGCAAGGATTTCGTAACTTACCACTGCCATAAACAGTAACCTGTTTTTGAAAAATGCTAACCGAGTGTACTGCCAACAACAAAACAATTTCGAGAAACTGCTAATAATTGGTTGATTCATTTTTGACCCGAGTTTGAAGGAGCTACTAATACCCACTCTTATTTGAAGTAACCATTTTAGAGAAAGAAGAATCCATTTCAATAGTTTGACTTTTCTAAGAGTAATGCAATTTTTATTTTATTTTTTTAGTGTATGTCTTAGAGCACAAAACTCCGATTTTAATACTAAACGCCACAGTCTTTATTTTCGTTTCTTTTTCTTAGTCATTAAAACAATGTCAACAAGTGTAAAAAGCTCAGATCGTGATCGATCAGCCGAGATTGATCGCTGTCTTACTCTCATTTCACCGTCAGCCTCAGACGAATCCAAATTTGTAGGCATGTTGATTTTACCAAAGTTACTCGACACACCTGAGTCTATTGAACGTGTTTATAAAGGCATGAACTTTAAATTCATTGAGCGTTTGCTTCGAACAAGTAAGTTCAGCTTGTACCTTCCTTTTCAACCTTGTCAACTCATCCTATATTAGACCATGGGGTAGATGCCCAAGTCCCAGATCCAGTACTAAAAGAGATCGCCGTCAATATACTGGCCTGTTTTGCACATGAAGAAAAGCTAGTCACTGATCAGAATATGGTGGACAGAATACCTACACTTTCAACAGTACTCACACCAAAGTAAGTCCAACAATTTAATATTAACGAGAATCTATTCACCAATCTATATCATGTAAAGTGATGAAACAGATGTAACCAAGGATGCACTTCATATCTTGATGGTTGTCGCAGTGAATAAAGAAGGTCTAGTAAAGATGTTGGATCCAGATGCACTAAAGAATGTATTTGAGGTGCTTTTATTAACAACAAAAGGTAATGATAATACATAAGAGAGATAACACGATAGGGCTTATATACTCTTTAATGTAGACAATGAAAGAGAGCTATGTTCACAATTAATAATATCAGTTTATGCGAAATCATGTCACTTGCTAAGCCAAGATAAATCAATCCCAAGTCTGGCATCTGCTCTCAAGTATTCCATGGGTACTTTATTCAATATAGTATCAAAGACATTGAATCAGGACCAGAACAAGTTGAAGTTTGAGGCTTTGTATGTTTTGGCATCTGTGTTGCCTAATGTGCCTGCTGAGGTGATGCAAAAGGTAAAGGCAGAGTCAGAGAAGGTGTATACGAAATGGTTGAAAAATATATTGAATGGTGTAAGAGACATTCTCAGTAGCAAAGTTAGTAAGTTTGTTTTTATTAGCAAGTGATATAGAAAGTAGAACACACATGAACTTTTTTTTTTTTTTTTTAAAAAAAAAAAATAGATGATTTACAAAGAGATAGAGCCATACTTTTAATATCATGTTTATTACGTTACTTTGGAAACGATTGGTTATTTAGTTCATTAGAAAAGACAAGAATGACCAAACGGCGTAAAGAAAATGAACCAGAGGATCGCGAGATCAACAAAGCCAATAGTGTCGCGCATTTCCCTGCACTCTTAATCCATCTCGTCGCTATTGAGGCCAAGGTTATGATGGACGAGATCAATGATCGTATCCACAAAGAGGTGAATGAAGATAAAAAGATCACATCAAGCAAGGAAGCGAGACAGCAATTGATGATACCCGTGTATTTCGAGATATTGGAAGCAGCGATGGAGTATTTGGCTACTCATTATGACGAGGATAAGGAATCTGGGATGGATCCAGAGATGCTTTTGAAGATAAGAACGACCATGTCAGAGGTGATGGATGTGGTGATGGAGTTATTAAAGTTTATGCAAGATACGAGTGCAAGTGCCAGCGAGTTGGATGATGATATGGTGGCACAGGCGTGTATTCGATTGGTATCCATTTGGTTGGCTGAGGAAGGGTTTGAAATGCCAGAATAGAAAGGAATATTTGTATTATTATTAGGGGTTATTTTTGCGAATAAAATGGGCTTATTGTTATATCCTATTGGTTCGCTTTGTTATTTTCATTGTTATCTGAATGATAAAAAGAGAACTTTCCTTTTCATCCAAGTTAAAATAGCACACGACAACAATGACAGGTACTTGATGTACTGTGAGGATATAGACGTATGGATGGTTTTTGATATTAATAAAGTGAATGACAATTCAACCATGTACAATAGTATGTTATTTAATTTTAAACTGTATTTTGACGTTTATTAATAGAGTACTTGGAGTAAGAGAGAAAAAATATTTTTACATGATGTTATAATACAAAAAAAAGAGAAAGTAATAAAAAAGAAAAGAAAAGGGCACACCCTATTTACTTGCGATGCTTCTTTTGGAGTTCCTCTTCCACATTGATACCATACCAGCCAAGTTGGCGACCAATATCATCAAGAGACTTTTGCTTTGTCTCGGGAATAAACACAAACACAAAGGCAAATGCAACCAATGCAAGTCCGGCAAAGATCAAAAAGACATAGGCACCACAGGCACTCAATAAGGTAGGGAAAATGAGACCAATGACAAAATTACAGAGCCAGTTGATGGCCAAACAGGCAGAGGAAGCAGAGCCAACTGCATAGGTGGGGAAACACTCACTGACAATGACAAAGGGAACCATACCATATCCAATGGCAAAGGAGGCAACGTAAAGCATAATACAGACGACCTGGAGGGCAGAGACATCGAAGCGCATGGCGATAGTCATGATGACCTGGAAGAGGGTCATACCGGCAAGAGAGATCAACAACAGGGTCTTGCGACCCAAGCGATCAATCAAGGAGAGACCGACAACAGTGATGACAACATTCAATGCCGAGACACCACAACTGACATACTTGGCATTATCGCCAAAGGAGACCTCAAAGATAGTGGTAGAATAGTACATGATGGCATTGATACCTGTCAGCTGGGAAAGGGCATGAACAAAGAACATCTTGAATGACAGACGGGCCAAAACGGGGATGGACAAAACTTGCACAAGACTAAGTTTTGTCTGGGATGCGAAAGCAGTACTCTCTGGGTTTACGTCCTTCTCATTCGCTTCAGTACCATTGAAACCAGCAGCAGAGTCCTTATCAGTGACAATGGCATCAGCAGTATTGCTGTTAAGACTGGTCATGATTTCGTTAAATTCAGCCTCTACATCACCATGACGAAGACGGAGGAATTGCACACGAGCTTCATCAATTCTGTTTTTACTGATAAGCCAACGGGGAGATCTAGCACAGAAGGGTAAGAGGACCATCTGGCCAATGGTAGGGACAACGGTAATGACAACAATGATACGCCATCCAATAGCGGAACTCAGACCAAGCGAGATCAACATGATGATGAGAATACCGAGAGTAGTGAACAATTGAAGAAGAGAGGTAAGAGCACCACGGTACTTTGGTGGGGAAATTTCAGCGACATAGATACCAATGACACAGGTCATGAAACCACTACCGATACCAACAAAAATACGACCAATGGCGAACTGGGCAGAGGAGGTGGCAAGAGAGAGCAGGATGGCACCGATAAAGAAGGTGATATTCATAATAATCATGGAATCACGACGTCCAAAGCGTTCAGACATGTAACCATTCGCCATGGCACCAATAAGACCACCAATAGCAAACATACCATTGACAGCACCCCTAACATTTTATGCTTTTTAATGCACTATCCCTTTTTATTAAAAAATAAATAAATAATAAAATGACTTACCAGACCCAATCCGACATAGGAATACATTGAGGAAGAGGAGAATTAGGATAATAAGTAACCACACCAGCTGGTACACCTGGACAGTTTCTGACAAAACTGCCGGGAATATTTAATGCAGAGGTATTGAAACCAGAATTGAAAGAACCAAGGGATGCTACCATCGCGCAGATGATAACAAAAGAGTGAAGTTTAGCAGTCCTCGAATCCATTATTGAATTAATAATGACTTTAGTTTTTTCTTTGTTTTATTATAGAAGTATAAAAGAGAATAAGTATAAATATTATCTGAATTAAAAAAAAAAAATGATGATGAGAGCTGTAAAGTTTCATGATTTGGTCCATATTTAAATGTTTTTTTTAATTTAACGGCCACCAATTTTTTTTTTTTTTTGTCCAATCCGTATTGTTTCGCTCTATCCGCAAAAAGAAGGTTCTGAGTGTCAAATATGACAAACACACACACCCTTTCTTATAAATCCATTACCATTTTGACCCTTTTAGCTGGACACAGCTTGTATTTGAATACTATTATTTTGTAACTGATTTATGACACCAATCAATATATAGTTTCAATGCTACTAATGATATACCATGTAATAACCAAAAAAAAAAAAGAGATATGCGATTAATTAATTTTTCCTCATCCTGTTTGTTTCTACACATCTACATGAATTAAGGAAAAAAAAGAAAAACTCCATTGAGACCTACAGTAGTAACCTTTTTAGGAAAATTAAGCTATTGTTTTGATAAAAACAGGTCCTGCAAACGGGCGGAAGAAAAAAAAAAAAAATAAAGTTTAATATTCATATGAAAAAGAAATCCCTTAAAGAACGCAGGTAATTCTATATCGATGTTAAGAAACCTGAAAAATCCCTCCTCATGTAATCAAAAGAAAAAGGGAACAAAAAAAAAGAAATGATTATTCTTCGAATTGCTATTATTAAAATGACATTGTACAAGGGGCCCCCTCTCTCTTGATACACATCAAAAAATAAAAATGGCTCAAAGAAAGACCTTGTCTGCCCTTATTTAGAAAGCTCTGGAGTAAGGGAAAATAAAGTGAAACCAAACAAATAAAAGA
This sequence comes from Backusella circina FSU 941, assembly GCA_025399235.1. Taxonomy (NCBI): domain Eukaryota; kingdom Fungi; phylum Mucoromycota; class Mucoromycetes; order Mucorales; family Backusellaceae; genus Backusella; species Backusella circina. Next base: position 25,640 of record MU622424.1, read on the forward strand.
GAGAAAAAAACACTACAAAATGGATTTACACTCATTTTTAATAGTAACGATGTGTCAGGATCGCCCCACATCATTCACATTTTATATGTATGGTCCGTGATAGCCAATGCTTTCAAGGCTTCAAAAATAAAACGAGTCCAACTAATATATCTTAAAGCTAGTAAAAAAGAACCATTTTTTATTTGTTCTAGTTAATTCATTATTTGATTTTTCTTACATAAGAGGTAAAATAAGGTTTTCTTTCCAATTATTAAAAGTAATAGAAAACGCTTGGTCACCTCATTTCTGATTCTTCCCGGTTTTTTTTTTTATTATTTTATTTGCTCATTGCATGTGGGGTTACTTTTTTACAGAAAGTTTCATATCTGTCATTTTGATAGAGTCCTCCACCCGAGGAAAAACCACTCTCTGAGTTTACGGATTTATATCGGAAATAGCCTGACCTGAAGTAACCGCCAATGAAATCTGTTCCATTATCATGATAGTGTGATTTTGTAAGGCCGGAGGGCGGCGAAGATGCCTGGTTTTTCCGTCTTTCAGCAATAAAGAGTGAACCCTTTTTTTTTTTAAAAAAAAAAAAAACAAGCTAGACTTTTCGAATTAGAAACTATTTTTCATTTTACTTTTAGAAGGGTTGTCCATTAATGCAGTGAAAAAAGGGTCTTTGTTTTTTCCTTTTCTTTTGGTTTTGTATTTGCTTTTTCCATTTAGTAATTGTTCTTTTGAGTTTATAATTGTTTAAAAAAGAGTATAAACGCAAAGTTAAAAACTGTAAAAAGCACGTTTATAGCGTGAAAAGTAAAGAGAGCAAGTATTTGCCAAGAGACTATACCATTCTGTCAAATTAAATGTTTAGAATTGTGAAACCTAGCCATCATAATTAGCAGTTTGTATTTGATTTACAAGACATTTGTTACGTAAAATTTGATAATGCCTCATTTTCAGATAAGAAGTGCGCAAATGGATACAAAAGTCATTTTCTATTCCTATTCCGAATCTTGCGTCCAAATGCCTTTATACCATACTAAAAAAGAAATACTCTAATACATCCACTATCAATATGACTATCGATTAGAGTATCCATCTTCCCAATTCCTGGGTATTGTAACTCTAAAGAGTATATCACTATGCCAATATACGAAACGGTAAACTAATGATTTCTTTCATCGAAGTGTACTTAGGATAGACAGTCAATGGTGATTAAGAATACTTCAAGATGAACGGGGGGGGTAATTCGCCGTTTGGAGAAGTTCACTTTTTTTTTTTTTTTTAATAAGTAACGAGAAAAAAGAAAAAAAGCATTTTCTTTATCGTTCAAATGAGGAACCACTTTTAAGGAGACTTAACAATAAACACAATTATTGTGTCCTTGATAAGAGACATTGAGCAATTTGCGAAACATAAGAAAATGGAGTATATATGAATGTAGTAGTAATAAATGGGGGTTTCTTTTCACTGTGAATTAAGGAATAGAGCTTATCTTTATTTACAATTTTATTTTTAGAAAAAAAAAAGAAGAAAAAAAAAGCATGCTAGTTAAGTATAGTAAATTCAATAACGCTTATTTATTACCATAAACAAACCTAATAATTGTAAAAAAAAGGCAAAAAAAAAAGAAAAAAAAAAAGATATATATAAACAGTATAAGGCAGTTACATAAGAGCGAAAGAGATATAAAGGAGTAATAAAATATGTTTTTTTGTTTTTGTTTTCTTTGGTTGTAGTTGTTATAAGTGGAGATGAAGAGGGAGATGATAATGAATTGTAAATAAAAAAAATAAAAAAAAAGATTTTGAAAAAGGGGTTCATACTCAAGTCACATAATAACGATTGATCCAATCACGCACAAACACACTCGCCTTTGAATACTCACGAGAAGCCCACTTCTTATAAAATGCCTGATGACTCACAGGTTGAGACAAGTAATCTAGCATCGCTTCCACCGTTGGCTTCAACTCCTCTGCTGAATAGCCCGACGCCCGAGTCAATTCACTTGTCCAGCGCCCCTTTGCCATCATTTTGTGTGCCAGCCACAGGGCCGCACTGGCTACGGTCGAGGGACGGGTGCCAATCAGTCGATGGTCGATACATGAGATCTCTAAAAAGTATTTTGCAAGTGTGCGTGTATGCACATCGCAGTCTCTATCGTATTGACAGATGCGACGAAGGAAATTCAAGGGGTTGGCATAGCAAAGACGGAAATCCAAGACCTGCAATATGAACCGCTCTGCCTTTAACAACTCGTCCTCCTTGACGGCCTTATCGGTCATGAAGAGAAAATCGTCTACCGTAGGAGAACTCATCTCTTCGAATTTAGTAGCAATGAAGAGCGCAGTGATGCCCACCAATTGGAGCTTCCCAAGAACGACCGTACGCTGGGAGAGGAAGCGATCAATGATGTTGACAGTCAGAAAGAGGGTCTCTGGTAATAATTGGAAGAGATAATGAATCTCAATCACCCAATCCACCAATACACTACGCATCTTCCAAGTCACTTCGTGCTGCTGGTTCACAGCATAGCTGGGATCGGGCAGGATGGAGAGTTCCTTTTCGTATAGGTTTTGAAAGATCTCATGGGCATACTCTGCCACCCGCATGGGATCACTCCATTGTGCCTTGGAAAGAGGTTGGTTTGTCTTCATCTGTGCTTGTTTGGATCTGAGGTCCTGTTCCTTTTCTAGTTTAAGTGCCTCGGATGTTGATTCTGTGATGGTTAAAGGGTTGATATTTTCGTCATTAAAGAAGCTCTTTTTAGAAGAAGCTGTAGTGGTAGTAGAAATAGTAGTTGTAATATTTTTTTGTATAATTTCATTATCGGATTTACTCAATGCATCATCCTTGATACGTTGCTTCTTTTGAGTATTGTTTGTAATGTCTTGAAAGAAAGCGGTTGAAGCATCGGTGGTGGTGTTCTCGTCTATAGTAGAAGAAGAGGATCGTTTCTGTGTTTTTCTGAATAAATGGCGCATGTGTTGAGGTACGATAATGGGTAGTACAGGCACAGGCAACATTTCCGGCTCCTTTTCATAACGCAAATCATTGTCTTCAAAGAATTCGTCAACGTGGTTATTTTCGTTTTGTGTTGTACTGGTAACGGGTTCTGGTTTGGTTGGTTTGGTATCTTTTTTGGTAGTGGTCACATCTTTAAAAACTGTAAGTGAAGTACTCGTTGCTTTTGTGTTGAGTGAAGAAGCCTATTAAAACGAAGAGATAGAATAAGGAAAATAGAATGAATAATAATAAACTAATCGACTAACTTACCTTTGCAATGGAAGTATTATTGCTTTTATCAAGTAAGGGTTTTCGTTCTGTTAGACTCTTTGGTTTTGTAGTTAATTTAGATGATAACGACTTTGATGTAGTTGGAAGGTGAACATTCTCTCCTTTTAGTACATCTTGGGACGCTGATCGTCTTAATCCAGTCTAAATAATAACAGTTAAAATAATCATACAATAAAAGAGAAAGAGATGGGACTTACACGTTCCATTTATGCCACTCTTTAAGATTATTATTTATTAAAATAAAAAGAGAAAATGAATTATATAAATATAATAATAATAACTTTGTAGAAGAACAAAAACGCCCTTGAGAAAAAAGGAAAGAATGATAATGTTAATTCTTTTTTTAGTACGCACACACAAATAATGGAAAGAAAAAAAAAATTATATAAAAAAATAAAATGTGTGACGTAGCTATTTATAAATACCGCGTTCTTACGTGAAGTAAAAGCGCGTGTGTACTTTACTTTTTTGTTTGTATTTTAGTCGATTCATTGTTCCATCTCTCTCTCTTTCTTTCTTTCTCTTGTTTGATATACAATATCTTTTATTATCATTTGTTTTAATATAATGAATCCCAATCATGATGATAGGCTTGTTGTTGTTGCTGCTGTTGATGTTGGCTAAATTTCCTTATCCGACGGTCATTGCCTTTCCAAGTCCGATACTCGTCATCATCACTTTCTATCTCTCCTGAATTATTATTATTGCTTTCTATATAATAAACCGTAGGCTCATCTTTAAACCGCACCTTCTTCTTCTCTACTACAGCTGGTGCTGATTTCCTACGACTCAGACGCTGCTGTATTTGAGGACTCATTGTTTGTCTCTCTGTTGATCGTACAGGTTTTCTCTTTATAAGGTTGGGATTAGAAGAAGAAGGAGGAGGTGACTGAGGAGCATACTGAGGATGATGGTAATTCTGTTGCTGGATTGGCGTTGGTGTTGGTGTTGGGCGTTGCATCATCTGTGGAGAGGGCACATAAGCCATATTGTATGGATTGGTTGGATGAAGCATTCGTGGTGGTATAAAGGGTTGTGAATACATTGCGTTATAATTGTTAGCAGCAGCACTTAGTATGGATTGTGCTGCTGCTAAAACAGCATAATTTGGCTGTTGATTGTACATGTTGATCATTGGTGAAGGTGAATTAAATCCCATATTAGGAAAACCGAAATTATTATTATTATTCATTACTTGAGATGGATGTAATTGAAATTGCTGCTGCTGCTGCTGCTGCTGTTGCTGTTGCTGTAATTGTTGCTGTGATGGTTGATTTACCACAATAATACTGACAGTTGGAGGTGCCAAAATAGGGCTTTCATTTGTTGTATTATGAGAATGCACTTTACGAATAATATTAATCTTTTCCCACATACTCTCATTCATCTTTTTATAATTTGATCCTGGTAAGTCATCAACGTGTGGGTTATTGGCATCTTTTTCTCGAAAGTCGAGTGCAATGATGGGAACTGATTTATCGTTTCTTTCATCAAATACTCTTGGCTGTCTGCCATGCTTTTTAATTCCCGTCACTTGTAATGTTTACATTTGAAATAAATGCATATATACTAATATTAAGATAAATAAACATATTGGCTTTTTGCTTTGCTTTACCTATTACTGTTGGTGGGATGCCTCTTGGTGTAGTTTGTCTTTTAATCCTTACATCGGGATCGGGTTTTTGAGATGAGCAATGTACGTACAGTAACACTGGGTCATGAGGTCCCAGTGTGTTCGCCGTTTCGTGAGTGGTTGAGAATGGAGGATCCAGTTTGAATGAGTTTTAACAAGAAGAAAAAAAGAGTGTAAGAAAAAGAGTTTCTGTATGTAAACAACAATAAAAAAGAAAGAAAAACAAAAAGAAAGAAAGAGACAATGTTATTACTACACATCCTCATTTCTCTTTTTGGTAAAATGTTGTTTTCATCACTTGAGTACAATCTCTTGTGCTCTCAAGAGCTCTGTTTTTTCCATTTATGGGAATTGTACAAAAATAGTAGATCAAAATGACTGAGGTATTTTGGTGATTTTTTTTTTATTCTTTGATACTTAAAGATAACTGTTTTTTTCTTTCCTTTTCTTATCATTGTGCATAACAATACTACAAAATAGTGTGTTGGAAATTGAAATAAAGAACAACTCAGCTTTACTCGTTGTTGGAGATTTGGACCAAGAAGAAGATGCAAACAACAAGATGAGTGTATTGCTATGAGAAGACTTTCTTTTTTTTTTTAAGAAAAAAAAAAAAACAAAGATATAATTCGCTTTGTGCCTAATATAAAAGGGATGCTGTTTTATGTAATTATAGATTTATAAGAATATCAAGTACATCGAGCTTCCTTTTGTTTATTCTTGGCGTTGTTATCGGATGGGCTGAAATAACTTTAATCTTATTTGCAACCGTTGACTTTATGAGAGTATTTTAAACCCTGGCTTGCTTACTTAACATTGCGATGCCAATTTTCATATAGATTTACTCTTAAGAGCAATAATATAAGCAAAATAAGGCTAACATGATATACGTATCACTGTCTTTTTCAAAAAATTGAGAAAATTTTTCAAATTAGTGAATAATCAAGGAGAAAGGTTTGAGTATGCTTAAAGCACTTAAGCAGAACCAGTTATCGCCGATCTATCAAAGTGACAGGTTATCATATGAGCCTATACGTTTTATTTTGAAATTGAATAACGGGGAAATGACTTTGACCCAGCTTCATTTCATAAATCAAACAACAGTATTTATTTATTAACTTGAAAATCGCTTTATGTGTACGGCTTTGCTTCTCTGATAACGGGGTCTTGATGGTATAGAAAATCCAAATATTAAAGCTTCTTTCCGTAGTTTTAAAAGAAAAATTGATGATTTCCTTGACCTAAGCCTGCTCACAACCCAGGGATTCTACATGGTTATTCGTATTGCTATGAGACAAGCAAGTTCCAAAAAAAACTTCTTTCCCAACACTAGCCAGCATTAAAAAAGACAATGATGATCTCCCAGAAGCCCTTATTTGGGGAGTGAACTCAGAGATACGAGAAGTGTTCATAGCCAGCGATGGTACAGCAAAAGAAATTCATAGAGCCAGGAGAAGTTCAACTGCGGAGCATTATCAACTTGCAGGATTTAAGAAGCATGTAATTGCTTGCTTAAAGTATGGTACACTGCACCCACAGCAATGGGCGATACTTGCAAACTCACCAACATTTAAAGTTAGCTCTATTACTCGATATAAGAATGCTGCAGTATATATCTTCACCATCTTTAAAAAAGTACCAGATATTATGACAGAGAGCTATGGCAAAACAAATCTCGTTTCCGAAAACACATTAGCAAACAGAAGACCAGCGCAGAGATATCCAAAAGGTTATTCCTCGGGGAGATGCCATTGCTCCTGTCAAGTATATGGAAGCCATTCTAACAATATACGTAAAAGATAGAAACCGGCATGTACCCACGTATTTGGTTCAAGTGAATGGACATCTCAGTTCGCAAGTCTGCGCTTTGTGTCATACAAGAATAACAAAACATGCCCAGAATACTATTGCTGATGGTATTTATCCCGTTTGGGTCTGCTCGCCGTGCAATACTCACTGGAACAGGAACCACATGTCCTCATTGAATATGTGATCAGTTTTCATGTATAAGGCGGATCACAACAACAGAAAGTCCTCCAAAGGAGGAGAAAAGCAAGACATAATATCTATCGTTCATTACAGATCGATAACAATTTACTACGGGTGTGTCTATTAACAACTTTCTTAAAACAAAATCATACTAAATCCTAAAATTTCACTCACTTTTCTCAATTTCTTGAAAAAAAAAAAAAAAACAGTATGAGGCATTATTCTATTTTATAAATACTTCTAGTCCTATAGTAAATCGACTATAGTATTCCTTTCAGGAACAACTTCAATGCATAATGATGTATATATACACTATTTCTAAAGTGACTAGGAATAAGCGTATATATATATATATATTAAAATATGTCTTAAAACATCAACTTAGTCAGGATTGTGACTTTAGAAATAGGCTTTTCAATTACCAGGAAAGCTTTCAAAAACCATGCTAGACACGTTTATTTACTGTATTTTTGATCAGCCAATCAAGTCGATGCATTTACAATTCCAAAAGAGACGTCACTTTGAATATTTTCTTTTGGATTCGAATGCGCGTGTTTTGGGTTATAAAATTTTTTTGACAGCGCTGACTACAAAAATTATATAACAGTTTTTTTACTATTACCCCCCTTTTTTTTTCATCATCTTCATCTAAAAAAAAAAATGGTAAAAAAAAAGAAGAGGAAATGGATAAAAGTCTTTTTGTTTTGTTTAATAATAAACTCTGTAGTCTTTAGCACCTGTCAATATTTTTCAGGATCAAGCAACTGAAGAAAGAGCAGAAAATGCTCGTTTGGTAATATTGACGTGTTCTTTTTTTTTAATAATCAGTAAAAATAACTCATCTCGCATGTTTGCTTTATATAGTCGTCTTTCATTGGTGCCATTGCAGTAGGCGATCTTGTTAAAAGCACTTTGGGTCCCAAAGGAATGGTAAATAAAAACTAGTTATAAAGAGAGAAAGAGAATAGCGTATTTAAGGTGGTGTTTTGTTTTTTGTTTTGTTTTTTAGGACAAGATCCTTCAGTCTGCCTCTACTGGCGAGATCCTCGTCACCAACGATGGCGCCACCATCTTAAAATCCATTGCCTTAGACAACGCCGCCGCCAAAGTGCTCGTCAACATCTCCAAGGTACAAGATGACGAAGTAGGTGATGGCACCACCTCTGTCTGTGTCTTGGCTGCCGAGCTCTTACGCGAAGCCGAGCATTTAATCAACCAACACATTCACCCCCAAACCATCATTGAGGGTTATCGTCTCGCCTCTGCTGCCGCTTACAAGACCTTGGAGGCCAGCGCCGTTGATCACAGCTTGGATAAGGACCTCTTCCGTGAGGATCTGATTAATATTGCAAAGACCACCTTGTCTAGTAAGGTGCTCTCTCAGGATAAGGAATACTTTTCAAAGTTGGCTGTGGATGCTGTGCTTCGTCTTAAGGGTTCTACCAACCTTGAGAATATTCAGATTATTAAGAAGCCTGGTGGAAAGTTGATGGATTCTTACTTGGATGAAGGTAGCTTCTTTGTTTATCATCACTTTTTTTTTGTTTGTTTTTTTGCTCATCGTGATTTTATTATATATAAGGTTTTATTTTGGATAAAAAGATTGGTGTCAACTGTCCTAAGCGTATTGAAAATGCCAACATTTTAATTGCTAATACACGTAAGCTATACCAAAAATACACACATATGAATATACACTAAATTTTTTAATTTTTTAATTTCCCTCCCCCACAGCCATGGACACTGATAAAATCAAGATTTTCGGTGCACGTGTTCGTGTCGATGCTACTGGTAAACTCGCTGAACTTGAACGTGCTGAACGTGACAAGATGAAGGCAAAGGTAGAAAAGATCAAGTCACACGGCATCAACTGTTTTGTCAACCGTCAGTTGATCTACAACTGGCCCGAGCAATTATTGGCCGATGCTGGTGTTGCCACCATTGAGCACGCCGATTTCGAGGGTGTTGAGCGTTTGGCTTTGGTGACAGGTGGTGAGATTGCCTCCACCTTTGATCATCCCGAGCTTGTCAAGTTGGGTCACTGTGACTTGATTGAAGAGGTGATTATTGGTGAGGACAAGTTGATTAAATTCTCTGGTGTGGCTGCTGGTGAGGCTTGTACCATTGTCATCCGTGGTGCTACACAACAGTTGTTGGATGAGGCAGAGAGATCACTTCACGATGCCCTTTCCGTCCTCTCACAGACTGTGCGTGAGCCCCGTACTGTCCTTGGTGGTGGTTGTTCCGAGATGCTCATGTCAAAGGCGGTAGATGAGGTCGCTGCAAAAACCGCTGGTAAGCGTGCTATTGCTGCCGAATCCTTCTCAAAGGCCTTGCGCCAGATGCCTACCATTCTTGCTGATAACGCCGGTTTTGATTCTTCAGAGCTTGTTTCCCAGTTGAGAGCAGCACATTATGAGGAAAAGAAGTCCTCTGGTTTGGATATGGTAAATGGCAAGGTTGCTGATGTGAGAGAATTGGGTATTACAGAGTCATATAAGCTTAAGAAGCAGGTGCTTTTGTCTGCATCAGAAGCCGCAGAGATGATTTTGAGAGTAGATAACATTATTCGTTGTGCTCCTCGGTAAGTTGATTTTTTTATTATTATTTTGTGTTTTTTTTATGCTAATCTATATTTTATATATGATAATAGTCAAAGACAGGGTTAAGACAAGTGAAGAGAAGAAAAAAAATACTATAACTTTTTTATTTGTTTGTTACAAGATTTGAATTTTAAAAAAAAATAAAAATTACACAATGTATGTATAATATTTGCCGTTTTCTTGGATTTATATTATTATTGTCAATGATAAGCTCCAGCTTTAGTGTATCTTGTCTGTAGGGTTTAATCAAGTTATTAGCCAATAAAAATATCTTCTGAGATTTAATAAAGAAGGATTTAATAATAGTCAAGCTTTGATGTAAGAATGTTCAGAGAAATCCCTCTATTGAAACCAATGTATATTTGTGCATAAAAGTGTAGCTTGAATTCTTTCTTTCTTTTTCCTTACAAATTTGGAAATATTCATATATGAAGTGATTATGTGTGCATTAAAAAAAAAAATTAGTCCTAATTGACTTTTATTCTACATTTTTAAATTCGTTTTGGAGTATCTCTCTAAGATTCTTCTTTTCGTTTTCTGTATCATCTATATTTTCGTCTTCCTCCCCATCAGCAGCTGAAATGCGTTTGTCTAGGCGTAATTTAATCTCTGCCATTTTTAATATATACTCTTCAATTGAATTCTTTGATATTAAACGAATAATGGTAACATCTTGTGTTTGTCCAACGCCTAAAGAAAAGAAAATTCGCGTTATTAAAAGATATGAGCAAAAAAAGTAAATCCCAGCTTACGATGAGCACGATCTTCTGCCTGTTTATCGTTTTGGGGGTTGAAATCCATATCAAACAATATAACAATGCTAGAAAAAGGAATTGAATTAATAAAAATCCTTATAGTTACAAAAAAAAAACTCACTTTGCTGATGTAAGATTGATACCAAAACCACCAGCTTTTGTACTCAATAAAAACACTGGTATATCCTTATCTTCATTAAACTGATCAATCAGAGCCTGTCTCTCCATCACTTTTGTTTCACCATCTAAACGCAAATAAGGTGTGTCTACTTGTTTCATCACTACTTCCAAGATATCCAGCATCTTTGTAAACTGACTAAATATCAACACCTTGTTGTTTTTATATTTCTTCAATAATTCACATAATTTTTTCACTTTTCCAGAATCCATAAAGGATTTTTTTTCTAATGCATGACGTTTTATAGCCTAATATACATATAGATTAAAATCTATTTCAGAAGAATGATTTATATGTATATCTTACCTTGTGATCTAAACATAATCTATTCAACTCAAAATCAGACATGATAGTCATATCTTCATAAATGTACTGCTCCTCTGAATCCCAATATCGAACATCCTTCATGATCTCCTTTGCCATGATTTTAATCTTCGCATCGTCATAAAGATTTCGGAACAGCATGGGATGATCTGCCGCCTTTCTTAAATGGACAATGATGTTAGACATACCCGAATACTGTGCCTCCATATCTGTGTTTTTCACGACACGTTTGCGACCCTCCTCTTCAAATGTCTTTTTGCTCTCCCTTACAATGGTATGGTAGAGCTTTTGCTGTCCGTGTGTCATTGTACATTGTTCCTGAACATGGATCTTTTGGGGGAGGTCCTTCAATACATCCAACTTGCGTCTACGCAAGACAAAGGGTGTCATCATCTGCTTTGCACGCTGGATACGTTTACGAGAGAGCATCTGGGATGCGGTGGTGGTGCTATCGCGCTTGCCAGATTCTCCCTTGGAGTAGGTGCTTTTCACTTTAAAGACATGTTCAAGCTTATCTTTGAATTGGTCAAATGTTTCTGGCATGATAAAGGTGAGTAGCGAGATGAGTTCTTGTAAACTGTTCTGGAGTGGGGTGCCTGTCAGGAGCAAACGGAAGGGTGCTTTGATTTTCTTTAGGTTTTGGTAGCGGGAACTAAAACAGTTCTTCACCATATGACCCTCATCCAATATCATGGTTTGGCAATTCAGTCTTCTAAGAAAGGTGCGATCGCTTTCATTACTTGTCGCGATATTATAGGTTGTCACCAGCACCTGGTAGTCATCATACTCATCCACCAACTCTATTTGCAGGCTAGCGCGCTCACTTTGAGATCCATGATAGGTACGTACCTGTAATTTTGGTGCAAAGCGGCCAAATTCACGTACCCAATTTTCAATGGTGGACGATGGTACCACGATCAGATGGAGTCCCTCATCTCCCATTTCATATAAACGTGCTAAAAAACTAATCACTTGGGCGGTCTTTCCGAGACCCATCTCGTCTGCAAGAATACCTGAAATGTTTTTACGATAAAGCAAAAGCATCCAATTGACGCCCATGATCTGATAATCTTTGAGTGTCATTTCAGGATTGACAAACGTAGGCTGAGTGGTGAGATAGCCGTCCATGGCATCCTGATAAAGACGGGAGGACTTGTCAATGGCAGGGATGTCCTTGCATAATGCCGTGATATGTGTGCCTGCCTTTTCGTCATCTACTTCATCACTGTCTGGTGAGCCCTGTCGACTACTAGCTGCGCTCATTTCACCCTTCCAAACTTCCAAGATATTTCCCAAGTCCTTTCCAATATGCTCTACCTTTTCAATGATGCGATCGGTGGCAGAATAACCCATCTGTACTGACTTGTAAGAGGAAATAAAGGTGACGCTCACGCCCTTTTCAGATTTGAGTCGGCCCTCCAAGTCTTGCATGTTGCGGAAAGGTCGGAGTTGATTTATCAGCTTCTCTGCCGCATCAGGTCTGCATCCAGTGACCTCTTGTATTTCTTGACTTGTCGCCGCGTTGAAGAAACGCACCACTTCACCATCATGTATTTCCTGTTCCATTTGATCACGCGCTCGCACCTTCATCAAGCCATTGGCATCATCCTCATCAAAATCGGAGCGTAGTTTTAAGCGTTTGAAGCCCTTACGAGATGGGGTCGTAGAAGAAGTTTCCTTCTCGGCCGTCATCAACTGCACCGTTGCTTCCACGACTCTATAGTTGGTGGATTCCAAGACTTCGATAATCTCACTACGGCTCTTATATCCATATAAACGATGCAGTCTGTCGATTTTCTCTGTTCTACTCTGTTCGTTCAACAAGCGGTCGTTTGTTTCGTCTTGGTCCACATACGCATCGTCCTCATCATCTTCATCATCACTGACCATAATTTTACGCTTTCTAGAGATTTTCTTTTGTACCACCTCATCTTCTTCATCCACTGAATCGTCCATATCCTCATCATCATCATCACTCTCCAGTTCTATCACCACATCCAAGTTAGCCGGTTTACGCTTTCGCAAAACACGATCCGATGCTTCTTCTTCTTCTTCCACCTCCTCGTCACTATCATCAGGGATCTTGGGTGGTTTTCGTTTTTTATCATTTATGCTGAATATCGACAATTGCTTTACAATACCCTTGTCCGTATTGTTTGGTGAAAAAATACGGTGTGGGATGGTGGTGGGTTTACTTTTGAGGATATCACTGACTACAATTTTACGTTGCTTTTCTCCCTCTTTGACCTTTTGGCTGAAATAGCCTGTGATTTTGCTGTTCACTGTGTGTGTGGGTGGTGCCATTATAAAAAAGAAGGGCACAAGGTAATGAAGAAGAAGAGAAGCAACAGATATGACAAAAAAAAAAAAAAAAAAAAAACTTTATTGGTGTGTGACTTTGTAAACGACATGATGAAAGTGAGAGGAGTCACAGAATGCACTAATCTGGCAAAAATAAATAAAAAAAGAAAGCTAGAAAACTCCGTCTGCGATTACAATCATGCTTGTCAATTCGTATAGTATGAGATACAGCTTTTTCAAATGGCTTTTTGTGCTAGATTGAAAAAATATCAAAGGGGTAAATATTTAATGACATCTTGATATTTCTAAATTTAGATATATGTTTTAAAAAGGTTTTATTGATTTGATATTCTTGGTATTAACATGAAAAGTGATGGACAGCAATATAACCCTCTTTTTACAGTCGTATACACATATAACTGTTAAAAAACATCTACCTCCCTTTTTTACTCTTAGACGACTAGAATTGATAAGTAAAATATATTGTTCATGCAATCAAATGCATTGTTCTATATATAAGATTTATGTTTATTAATATCAATTGTACAAAAGTACACCTTTTTAAGCAAAGTCATCATCGTCATCATGAACACCAGCATTGCGATGCTTTGTGAATGAACTTGAATACTCTATCTCCTCTTCCTCCTCTTCATCATCATCATTATCACCAATGATTGAATCATCTTCTTGAGGTTGAAGCCATTTTTCAACTTGTATTTTCTTCATCCAACGTGGTTGATTAGGACTAACCATTTCAGGCCGTTGTGGTGATTGGCGTTCGGTCATAAATGAGATCTCATCATTAATAAACGAATCATCCAGTTCTTCCTCGTCACCATCTTCTTCTTCCTCATCATTGGATATATCATCATCCGACCGCTCCGCCTCCATTTCAATAAAGGGGTTGGCGTGAACCAGTCTTTTGGGAGTGCTTTGGAGTCCGGGTTGAAGTTCAAAATCGTCCTGAGAGTCTGTTTTCCTCGAGAGTGTTTTTAATCTATTATGTATTACTTGACGTTTTTCAACAGGCTCATCATCTGATGAACTAAGTATAACGGTGCTATCTTCTTCTTCCATAAGTATACGACCCTTTTTCTTTTTGGAGGGACCCATTAAAGGTGAGCTATTTAAATCTGCTGGATTCGTCTGCTTTACGTGCGTTTCTGATAACTGTGAATTCATATCAAATACAATTTCCTCATCGTTGTCCTCAGTTAGTTTATTGGATGATAGAGGTCTTGTAGTAAGTTCTACTTGTGATGATACATGATCTGGAGCAGGTCCCTCTGAGATATATAAACCTGAATTGCCATCATCTACTGGGTAGTCTTGACTTTGATTAGACAAATATGGTTTTGACATGAGAATGGTTTTATCAGTGTCGTCCAGGTTAAGTTCGCCGAACGAGGAGAATGCTTGGCCATCTTCTTTTGCTATGGGGTCTGCTGGTGAATCTTGTTCCAACAATGGCAGCTGTGCTACCTTTGTTTCCTCCATCTTGTTTTCTTTCGCTTCATCATTTACATGGTCTTTAAGTATCGATTCTCTCTTACCATTCGCTTGTTCTTCTCTATAACTCTGTTTTAAAGATGGTTTTTGAGATTCTTGTGTCGCTTTTGTAAATTGGATACTTTTTTGATATTGTGATTCCAAAAAGGCGCCAATGTCTTCTGCTCCTTCTCCTTCCATGTCTATGCCTTTATTTTCAATCATATTTGCAAGCAACTCGTCATCAAAATCAAACACTATTTCTCCATCATCATCAAATATACTTCCATCATCAAGACTATCCTTTTGTTCACCAGCAGTATTTTCAGCAATAGACGGGTCAGGTTGCTGATATTCAATTCTATTTCCAACAATAGCTTCTGGTCTGTTTGCTGCTTTTGGTTGAGAATCTTCAATCATTATTGGTTCTCCCTTTTGTCCTGCCATGTTGTTGAGGTCGACCTCCTTTAACATCTCGTCAAAGTCGGCGTTATCCCCAAAAGAAAAGTTATCATCAAGATCATCGTGAAACACCTTCTGTTTGGGGCTACTGTCAGCCGATATCAATTGGGTGATGATCTGTACTAATAATGTGTCGCCTTTATGTTGCAATGATTGGTACTTCTGTTTTAGTAACTTAAGGCCCTTCTCGCTCCAACGGGGTCCTTTTTGTGGGAATATGCACTCGGTTTCAACTGGAGAAACTTCAGTTGTTGGTATTTCAAAAGGATAAACTGGAGGTAAATCGTTGTTAAATGCAGCCATATCGTCCCATTTTTCCAGCGCAACATCGTTAAAAACAGCATCCCCAAACGAGCCATAATCATCATCGCCCATATCTTGATCTATATTGCTGAATGGAAGCTCATCGTCTTTTTTAATAGAGAATGGATTCTCATTTAGCAGATCATTATCATTGTTTGGTAATAGATTGCTATTGTTTGGTGGACTCGATGGAAGTATTGAACTCCAAGAGCGTTCATCAAGGTCATCATTGATAAGTGAACTTTCTTTATCAAGATGTATACTTTTGGAGACTTTTGTGTCCAAACTAACATGTTTATCCAAGCTATGCTGCTTATCCAAACTAAGATCATTCGTTTTTGTTTTCTTTCGATAGGGACCCACAGGCTCCACAGCTCTTCTTTTACCCTTGATATCATAACGGCTCACTTCAAAATCATCATCTCCGTTGTCAAGAACGACATCCTTTATCAAATGATCAATGGCATCCATGGCTTTTCTTTTTCCCTTGATACCGCTTGTTTCAAAATCGTCACTGATATCAACATCCTTTAGTAAATGGTCAATATCATCATTTCGTGGTTTACTTGGTCCAGGTTGATCTAAAAGAAATGAGATGCCATCATCACCTGCATCCTCTTCTACTTGATTCATGTAATTTTCAAAGTGGTCATATAACGTTGCCTTCTTTTTCTGCTTCTTTGCTGACGGCTCCTCCTCGTCGAATAAGATAGATTGAGGCTTTTGACGTTTTGGTATAATGAGTTTCTTTGGATGCAGCACTTTAGATACAGGTATATCTTGGCCAGGATAAAGAATACGATGCTCCATTCGACGTACACAAGCTGAAAAATATTTAGTTGTTCTCGAATGTGTCACATTATGTGTTCTTTGAAGGTTCTTTTGAATTGGTATCACGACATTCATTCTTGATTTAAATGGCTGGATTGGCCAATAATGATTCATGAGTGAATCCAGTGTTGTTAGTCCAACATCTTGGAAGGATTTGATGAAATCATTTAATGTTTGCTCTTTCATTTTACCATCGACCGTATAATCCTGCTCGTCTGCCTTTAACCTTCGTTTGTTTTTGACTAGTGGGACATACGCACCAATTGTTAACTTTTGCCGGGACATTGTGGGCCGGTAATTAGGTGGAATGACGGAGGATATGGATTGGTGATATTTGATGGAATTTCCTCGTGCAATCATGTTCTGTACTCGGGTATATGTTTCTTTAGCAGTGTTAAATTTCTTTTCCTCTGCTTCGGTAAGTAATAGTACACAACGACCTTTACGTTTACGACCTGTTCTTCCCATACGTTGAAGCTTTTATAAAAAAAAAAAAAATGTGAAAAAGGATGAAAGTAATTGACATATCTCTAACGCTTACCATTCTAATGGGTGAGCTTTGTGAATCATAACACACAATCAGGTCTACTTCGCCAATATCCAAACCTTCTTCGCCTATGGAAGTACACACAAGTGTATTTAATTCATCATTTTTAAAGCGATTGATGATCTAAAAGTAGCCATAAGTAAATAACCCAAATTTGACTGTATATTCAGGTATTTACCTGCTGCTGTTCGGTCTGCTTTAAACCTTTTGTGCCTGATTTACCGCTTGCCTGACCCACAAACTCTGAACATCGAATCATTGGATGATGTACCATCAATGCCCTACATATCTCATCCACAGAATTTCTAAAACTAGAAAAGATCATAACCTTTGAATGCTCATCAGAATTTGAGAAATGCTCCAATAATAGCGCAACGAGCCTTTCCATTTTTGGGTGACCCATAAAACCAGGTGTCTCCATATCTCGCTTAAGTGTATTAATCAAGAGTCGAAGATCTGAATTTGCTGCAATAGCTCTATCGGTACCTGTTGCTCCTTTACCTTCTCCAAGCGTATCTTGAGTTGTTTTAATAGTCCCCTCTATTGAATCCACAAACGGTGCCACACCATGATTGCATAGAAGCTCGTTGGCACGACTCATCGCTTCGCATGTCATAAATGTCGTTGTGACTTTATTTCGTACAAAGTTGGACATGTTGCGTGTATTTTCACGGAACCGTTGCCTTGACATCATTAGCCCATAAGGCGTGTTTTTACTAGGATCATCTGTCTGTATTGCATTGAACTTTAAAAGATCTTTCAAGAGCGGTTGAAAACATTTACTCTGAAAGGTGCTGATCGCACGAGGCAAGACGCCGGTCGCACCCTGTGTATATGACAGCCTAACCACAATACGCTGGATCTGCTTACCGTGCGTGTACTCTTGAATATCCATTGATTCCTCTGTTCGTATCTGAATATTATTGATATGTAAATTGTTCACTACCATCTGTACATTATCCAAATTGCTTCCAGGCGTGGCCGTCAATGCCAAAACACGGAAATGGGAATGCGACTTTGCAAGTAATCGAACAGCCTCAGTGAAGGCATAGTTACCTGTTGCCTTATGAGCCTCATCCACAACCAAACAGACTACCTTTTCTGCAGGACAAATACGTGTAGTGAGATCATTTTGCATGGTTTGTGGTGTCAGGAAGAATACCCGTTTGGTCTTCCAATATTCTGCTCGTTTTGGTACCGCCATATGACCTGTCATTTCAATTGTTTCTGATTGAGGAAGACCACATATTTTAAAACAGGCTTCAATCTGCTGCGCGACAAGGGGACGTGTTGGTGCCAAAAAAATAATTTTACTTTCTGGAAACCAACGCCAATAATTGAACATGATAACTGCAGCAATAAAGGTCTTTCCTAGACCCGTAGGAAGTGCAATCAATGTATTTTGGAATAATCCCTTTTGTACCATATTGAGTTGATAGTTACGAGTAGGGTAGTTGATGGGGTAGACCCAAGTGCAGAGCTTTTGATTATCAAACTTATGAAAGTTGGCAGTGTGTGCTGGAAGAGGTGAAGGGGGTGTAGGATCTTGTAATTCATCTTGCCGTACTGCTTGTTCAAATGTACCGGCCATTGCCTGATTGTTATGTCCTTTTTCAACAGTTTCAGCTGCTTTAATTAGCTCATCGGCATCAAAGTCAGGAAAGTCATCGTCAATGAGATCGTCACCTAAAAGATTGTCGAGACTGTCAGATATTCTTGTTGTTGTTGGTTTTGGGTTTGTATTTGTGTTATTGTTATATACAGTATGTGCTTTATTGTCCGGTAAGATCTCAAAAGGATCTGAATCATCGTTGAAAATAAGATCAAGATCAAGATCTTTGAGATCATCCATGACTGCGGCAATTTTAACAAAAAAAATAAAGGACAAAATAATCTAAAAGTGCATTGTTGTGGCCTAAAATTAACTTTGGGCCAGTCAGTCTAAAATCTGGAGTGAGCTGAGCCAATGAAATCTACAAAGTAATATCTGTTTAAATAGTTGGTTTTTTTATTGGAAAACATATTTAGACTCTAATTTTGACATTTCTATTACTTTTCTTCTCGAAAATGATGTCCCATTGATCCTTTATTTGAAATAAGAATAAAACTATAATTCATGATATATGTTTTATATAATTAATTATAAAAATCAATACTCTAGTAATAATCACTATCAAATAGCACTGAATGTGTAGTAGTTCATCTAAATGATAGAACTGATCCCTTGTTATAAAGTTAGCTAGGCTCACTGACAGAGTTGTTCACTTTTTGAAAGATGAAAATGATAAAGAAAGGCAATAACAGGAAATACTATTATAATCAGTGATAGTCACTTTTCCCCTGATATTTTTAAACTTTTAATTAACCGTTTAATTATGCATAAATAATTCGAAAAAGAACTGCCATCTACAAATCAAAACCTGTAAACCCTTTGAATAAACAGCTTTACTAATGCTATCATTATATAAAAATGTCAACTTTATAATGCCTCTTTTCTAGAACTCATGTGCGTTTGTGCTAGGGTTCTCCAAGTTCTTAATATGGTCCATGCCTGTATATATAATATAACCCCATGTCTTGAACAAAATATTCATAGTCATATTTAGGATCGCTTAAGCTATTTTAAAACTATAACTCGATCTTCTTTGTTACAAGCATTTTCCAATGATATACCCGCATTTAGTAGATATGCCAACTCAGACAAAGGCAAGAGTTTTTTAAGAACCCACCATAGTCATGGCAGAGTGTGAATTAATGCAATCATTTCATATTCTATACCGTTTTTTATCAAGATTTTTTTTTTGTCTTTAGGATGCCTAATTTTCTTTGGAGAACATGTCATGATCCAATCCTCTTAATTCAAAGTAGGACAACATTAAACTTTCGAATTACTTAACGGCTCTACTTTATTCCATTTGTACAACTTGAGAAACAGTAAGAGGAAATAAGTAATTAAGATCTGATATGAAATAACATAGATCTCTCAATATTTTATTTGTAAAGAATGGTGTAGGAAGAATACATATTCCCGCATCAGTCTTTTTTTTTGTTGTTCTTGCGATACAGTAAGGGGTAGGAGTGCATCGATGTTTACCATTCGTTGTAACGAGTTTGATCTTATTTTTATTTCTTTAAAGGTTATAGGATGGCTTTTTTCTTTCGTGGAAAACCGAGAATCAAGTCTTTTTACAAATAAAAATGATACAAACTATTGGTTTTTCCAAACGATTTGCGCACCAAGATTTATCAGATCGCGGAAAAGAGTTGGTCAACGCGGATAATTTTCCGTAAAAAAAAAAAGGTTCAAAATGTTCCGCAAAACAACGGACTTTAGTGGTGAATTTAAGCGGAAAAAAGGGTGAATTATAAAAACACTACTAAAAGCTTGTGAAGTAGTATTGATTGGGTGTAATGATTATTATTTACAAATGGGGTTTCCATTATTGAAAACAGTTTATGAATATGGTATATACTAATGATATTAAAATAATATAATTATTGTCAAAAAAAAAAAAAAAAGAGTTTTGTTTACATGATTGAAAAAGTTGCCAGCGTCAAAACCAATGTCCAACAAAGATGTTAAGTATTACTTTAACAACTTAATAATAATATGAATCAATATACCCGCGCAATATGAATCCATAAAGCTACTATTCAAAATATATTTATTTGTACGTAGCTACGTTGAACCGGTGATAGATGTAGAATACAAAACGGCATCAATTTCTGCGTTAAGGTGCATAAGGCATATCTATTGTATATTTTTGAAACTGGATAAACAGATAAAGACCACCGTACACACCAAGTGTATTTATCTTACACTCAGGACACTATACCATAACAAAATATATGAAAATATATTTTTTGAATTTTTGTACAATTTACTTCTTCTAGTAAACATAAAATGTGTCATGTGTAATTAACTATTTTTTATTAAGCACATCCAACTCTTTTGTAATGTGAAGATTGTATCCTCCTTCAGCTGGTGTTCAATTCAATTATTTCCATTTAGTTGGCGTAAATAGCATGTCATGTACTTGAAGTATAAAATATAAAGTAGTAGAAAATGCTTTATGATTTCATTGATACCAACGATCAAATATCACCTTATCAATATCGACCCAAGTGAATAGCTATATACGCAAACAAATATAGATATTCACGCCAGTCTTTTTTTAGAGATGAAACCCCGAAAAAAGGCACAATTTGTACTTTTTTTACAAGTTATCTTATCTTAATGTTACACAGAAAATCCCACACTAATATATTTTTCATAGTACAGAAGTTTATTTTTTCAAACTGAAAGAATAGGATAGGTAAAAATAAAAATATACAAAGTAAAAAGGAGAGATGATGAGGGAGGATGATGAGGGAGTGTTTTCTATCTATTGTTTTCTCTCTTCAAGTTGAAAAGCTCGATATTCTGTAATAAGCATGGTACTAAGTGGATTCGATGTATAATTATATAAAAGGATTGCTTTTTTTTTAAGATTTTTGATTTTGCTGTTAATTGGTAGACTTCTTTACTTCTGGAAGTTGAATTGCTTCATGAGATATTGAGAAGAGTATGACTTTGGTCTTTCAAGTGGCATGCCAAGAGCACGATCCCAGATCAACTGAGAGGTAACACCGAGAGCACGAGAGACACCAAAGAGAACAGTGTAGTAATCTTGTTCGGTGAGACCGTAGTATTGGAGAAGGACACCAGAGTGGGCATCCACATTGGGCCAAGGGTTCTTGGTCTTACCGTGCTCAGTAAGAACTCCAGGCTAAATGAGAAGATAGTATTTAGTAAACTGTTATCTAATCAAATCATATCACTGCCTTTTTTTGTTTCTCGTCCCCCTCCTCCTCCCCAAAAAATAAAAGAAAACTCTTAAATCCTTCCCCAAAAATAAATAAATAAATACTTACAATGATGTGGTACAACTTGGAAACCAAACCGAAGAGAGGATCATCGGGCAAATGCTTCAAGGCGAATTCACGTTGAGCAGTGTAACGGGGATCAGTCTTACGAAGGACAGCATGACCGTAACCAGGAACGACCTGGCCACCGTTAAGAGTATCCCACAAGTATTTCTTGATCTGATCTTCAGAAGCATCAATACCAATAGAATCCTTCATCTTCAAGGTCCAACGGAGGACTTCCTGGTTAGCCAAACCGTGAAGAGGACCAGCCAAACCATTCAAACCAGCAGCGAAGGAGAGATAAGGATCAGAGAGAGCGGAACCGACCAAGTGAGTACTAAAGTAGTAAATATAAATATTTGTAAATATTTTTTGCATCAGGAAAATGCAAAGTCACTAAGAAAAAAAATACTTACGTATGAGCAGAGACGTTACCACCTTCGTGATCAGAGTGAATGGTGAGATAAAGACGCATCAATTCAACAAAATCCTTGTTGCCTTCGAAACCCAAGAGCTTGGAGAAGTTGTAAGAGTAATCCTTATCAGCCTCGACTTCAGCAAGTTTACCATCGTGATAGATGTTACGGTAAATACGAGCAGCAACGTTAGGAAGCTTGGCGATCAAATCCATGGTATCCTCAAAGGTAGGATCCCAGTATTGGGACTTGTGAATACCTTCAGTGTAAGACTTGGCAAATTGAGAATCGTGCTGGAGAGCGTTGACAGCAAGAGAGAATTGAGACATGGGGTGAAGGGTCTTGGGACAACGGTCAATGAGTTCCTCAACAAATTCAGGAATGTGAGAGCGGGCAGCCCATTCAGCAGAGAGACCCTTGACTTGCTCGTGGGTAGGGACTTCGCCAGTGACGAGAAGCCAAAAGAGAGATTCAGGGAGGGGCTCACCACCTTCTTCAGCACCAGGAAGAACCTTTTGACAGTCGGGGATGGTCAAACCACGGAAACGGATACCTTCCTCAGCATCGAGAACGGAACCTTCCCAGATAAGACCTTTAATACCACGCATACCACCATAAGCCTGAGCGACAGTGACTTCACCAAGAGGCTTGGATCCAAATTCCTTCTTGAATTCCTTGACCTCGGCTTGCTTCTCAGGGATAAGTTCAGCAAGACGCTCCTTCAAGGACTATATATGAAAACAATACCGCTTAGTTTATTGTTTGATCCCCACATTCACATTTTTTTTTATTCTACTCTCTTGTATTCTTTAAGCACATACCTTAGTCTTAGAGGAGTAGGCACGAGTAGCACCAACAGCAGTGGCGGGTGCGAAACGGAAAGCAGATTGGCGAGTAGCAGCCTAGTTAAATAATAAAAAAGTACTGAATAAGCAAAATGGTTTATGTTGAATCATGTTGATCTCACCTTAGTTAAAGAGGTGAAAGAGCGAAGAGCAGACATTTTGTATTTGTAAAGAACAAAAAAAAAAAGCTTGATGAAAACGCGCAAGAAGTGATGAAAAAGTGGATGCTTATATAAGAAAAAAAAATCACGGCTAAACAAAAATGTCTGCCTTTTAAATTATAATAAAAATGGGGAATAGATGATCCTGCAGGGGGTCCCCACCAGCCATTTTGTTACATGAAAGAACAATCCAAAATTGGTAAATCGAAAAAAGACATCACCTATGGCCAATGATGTCACACACGCTACACAAGTAAAAACACAGCAAAAGACTCAGAAAACGTGAAGAGTGATCCCAAACCCTGCTCATCTGCCTAAAATCTTATCCACCTCCACATAGAGACTAAAAGGAGTTACAAAAACAATAGAGAGAATAGAATAGTGACCTCTATTCTTTATTTCATCGTTTCTTTTATGCAAACCAGAGATAAAGATTGACATATAGAAACAACAATAGAAGGATTTTATTTTGCGTTCCAGACAGTCAGATGAAATCAGTGTACACTCCAGAAAAATGCTTATAAATTTTTATTAAGTCCAGATTCTCCTTTTTTGATCAACACTGATAACTTAGACATGACAACACAAATTAAGAAATAGGTTTGTTTCCCCTCTTTCTCCCTTTTTTATTCTAGTACAGAAGTTCAAATATTAGAAATGGATTTATGCTTTGCTCCTAAAACCTTAAAAAAATAAAAGAAAGTCAAGAAAAGACGACAATAAGAAAACGACATCTTTCATCTTTTTCATAGGAAATTAAAAGTTAAGCTTTTCAAGGAATTCTATTAGAGTTTACTTGGATTGGCATGAAATAAAGCCGTATAAAAGAGCATACAGAAGTTAATGACATATTAAATAAAATGACTAAGAGAAATGTACGAGCACTGCACCTGAAATGTATTGAAGATGACCAACGCTCTTCATTTAAAAAATTGCGGGGAAATCGGAATTACAAATACAAATTACCATTTTCTGTGCCACTTTTTCTGTGGACATTCTTATCTTCCATATTGGAATCATATCTTATCTTAACCCACTTTGACTATTTTTCTCACGTTGAATTCATTCAAAAAAAAAAGTCCGCAAAAATTGTTTCTGGTGTTCTTAATAATGGAAAAGAAAAGAGCTAATTACTATTCTTCTTGTTTTTGTCGATTTGTTTATAGTAGCACACTATCAAAAGGAAAACCAAAGAAGGAATGATTATATTGTTCTCACATGATAGCCGACAACACATTTCTTGAATCACAATATAATAAAAATTCTAAAAGTGGAATGAGAACGGTTGATATGAAACACTGTCATATCAAAGTGACAAACGAAAAAAAAAAAATACGTTTTGTTTTGGGGAACAATGGTAACATGGGTAAATTTCAAAAAATAGTATGAAAAAAGGCAAGGGTTGGACATATTAAATACTAGGCAAGATACTTTAACAGCGTACTAACGCTTATCCTAACGTGGTCGATTTTGTTGGTAGAAATTTTTGTTGTTGGGGGGTTAGAGCAGAACGAAACAAAAAAATAAAGCTGATAAAATAAGACTAAGCAAAGAAAACACTTTTTTTCACTTTTTTTTATTTCCCTGAAAGCAATCATATATGACGAGTGTGGTAGCTTGAGGAAGAAGTATGGTTTTTATGGACCAGCGATGCGTTTTCTATATAACAAAATACGGACCTCGTTCTAAATTGTAGCAATGTTAACAGGGAACGACTATATTTACACCTTTTCTAACGATTTCTTTTTCAATAAAAAATCTGAAACAACCATTATATCGCGACGAAGATCTCATGTATTAAAACCATTTGGAAATTGTAAAATCATACTATTAATACCGTTAAAACAAAGGGAAACTCACAATCTTAAAGCAACTTTATATCATAGCCTTTTCTCTTTAACTTTTAATTCAGAAAAAAGGAGGAAAAGTTGACTTGTTTTTTATTATATTTTATGAAACGGATTCAGATGTTTATGATAGATATATTTTACCATCACAAAGAGTGGAAGATCGTTATAAATGAAAATCTGATGCACATCCTTTTATTAATAGCATAAGACTTCGTCTGTAATTCATATATCCAATCACATACATTTAATAAAATCTTTATCTGGACTGAGAGTGATATCGTTGCAATTGAACGTATACGGACATTCTGAGTACTTTCCTCTGACTGCCTAAATTTACAAAAAAAAAGGAGATATCTTGTACTATGAAATATGTCATTTACTCTTGTTACAGTCATCAAATCCTAATTTGATCTAATCCTCTTTCTGTGTTCTTTTTTCTCCTATTTGCTTTACGCTTTCTATGCTGAAATAGAGTGTCTGGGCAAGAAAAAAAAATTATATATCAGAGTTGAAATAAAATATTATATTTAAGTTCTCTTGCTGATAATACAGACTATTGCGAACTGCTGGATGATATATAGAAAGCTCATTATTATAATTCAACATAGCATCAATAATATTACCTAATGTTTTGTTTATATTGCGGGTGAAGGAATTACTGTAATATGCTCTGCTGTAAAGTTGCCTTCACTATCGACATCGGAAGTTAGAAAGTAGTTATAAGCTCTTGTTTTTTCATCCTATTCCACTTCAATACTCTTATCAGATATAACGTATAATACTGATGGCAGTCAATGATGTAGATATCTTGTTCGCCATGACAAGGTTTATATACGATCTCGACGCCTGATCGAGTATCTTGCGTATCAAGTTTTTTTTTTTTGTCCTGAAATCCCATGTCTGCCTTGTTATATTCTTGTTTTGCTACTCAATTCAGTATTGATTTTATAAAACAAAAAAAAAAAAATTGAGAAAAAAAATATCTTTACCTCATGCATTAAATGGAACTGAACATTCAAAGTACTGTGACTTAAATTGATAATGAAAAACATACCTTAAATGATAGAGGTTATTAATAGCTTCCTCAAGATCAAACTTAAGCTTTAAGGAAGCTTCATTTATCTGAGTCTGAACTGTAACTACCTTTCGTTGATGAGACTTTATTTCGTGGGTATTTGATTAAACTGAAAGATGTACATAGTAGTTATAGAGCTATTATATAGAATAAGAGTAGTATCAAGAAGACAGTCAAGAAATTCACATTTTAAAGGATTTCACTGGTGTTCAAAAATATTGTAATGGGTCCTAGTCAATAGAAGTAAATGCTGAATGCCATCTATCTGACAGATGATGGTAACAACATCCACATATATTAACCTGTTGATAGTGGCTAAGGAAAATTTAATTATATTTAATGAGTTATGAGAGTTAGTATTACGAGTTTGGTATGTTTGTTTTGGTGTTGAAAATTTTTATGTTTATAATTCATATAAAGCTACCCGTTTCTGTGGTGTAGTTATACATGATCTCGTAAAGACAGACAGTTTGGTTTAAAGTGCGACGACTGGCTCGAAAGCTGCCTTGCGGTGTATTGCTCCAAGATATTCTAGAAAATGGAGGACAGCGTTATTGCTCTGTAGTTGGGAGTATCTGAATAACCTATATATTACATACTGTATACTGTAGAACTTCAATACTCGATTATCATACCTGATTTCTCCTTTTGTAGTGCAAGAATTCCAAAGGTCAATCACAGAACCTTGAACAACTCGAAAATAGAACACGTAATATCATAATTGCCATAGTATAGTACAACAATACTCGACACCTACTGTATAAAAATCTTAGATGAAACCAATATCAAAGGCAGTAAGAAAATTCATCTCAAATTGCAGTAATACCTTTCTATTTAAAATGTGACTCATGTGAGGAACAGTTCCTTTTTATTGTATTGCTGAAACTCGCGAAAGTCCCCACTTAGTGTAAGTATGATCCAGAAAGTCTATGAGAAAAAAAAAAAATGAAAATCCATTATGGCGCAGAAGCATAGCTAGGACATAATCTTCACTATCCACAGAAGACATGTACGTTTAAATACGAAAAGTACTCTGCATGACAAGTTTAAAGTTAAGTGTCTAAAACGGGCTAGTTCCTTTCTTGTCTAATTTACGTTGTGATTTGGTAAACGCTTGGAAGTAATATAATCTACTGATTTCTAAATTAGCCAATTACATTGATCCCTTGATAAATTTACAAAGTGAATTTATCACTTTGATTATCCCCTTAAATGTGAATTTATAGAGGAGGATGCATTGTAAACATCACAACCTTCATTCTTATAAAATAGACTGATTGTTTTTTTTTTTTTCGGGAGAAGGAGGGTTGTGCATTGATCTTAGAAAAAAACCAAGGAATTGTTCCATTGCGCTAAAGATGCTACTTTACAGGACTTTATTTTAAAAACATCAGAGTATTATTGTATGAAAAGAGTGAGAATTAAAGTCAGCAAGTTTTAATACTTAGAGAATATGAGAGAATGAGTGAAGTCATTAAATCACCAATATGTTTGAAACATTATAATAAGATTAATTACTTAACTCAAATATAAAACTACCAATTTTTTTTTCAATTCAATGCTTTCTGATATTTTATTATAATATAGCTATAAAAATAATAATATCAGTAGTTTATATAAATATGTCTATAGAGTTTTGTAACAAGTTGATGAAAAAAAAGCTAAAATTACTAGTTGCCGTATGGACATGAATATTACAACTTACTATATTAACTAGCATAAAGCATGTCAGATTTAAATTATTTGCATTTTGAAAATCCCGTAAAGGGGCAAATAGATGAAAAACAGGTTTCCCTTATAATTTACTATAAGGCAAACCATGCTTGAGTTACCAGGGAATGCCAATTCGAACATTTCAACATTGGATGAAGTATCTCTAAAATAATAATCCTAATTTTTTATATAGCTGTTGTACCATTTTTCCACACTTTTTTTCAATTAAGATAGTATACAGCTTAAATTTAACTTAATAACCTAATTATCTATAACTGAGTATCCCGGTGTACCCTATTTTATCTTATTTTATGTTACTTTTTTTTTCGGCAAACTAGTTCGATAGAAAGCGGTTGAGTTTCAAATGACATAGATCCTCGTTTAAATGGCTTTAACTTTGCCTAATGACATATGTAAGAAAAAAAATGAAGGGGGAGCACTGTTGATTATGTATTTGAAATAAAGATTTATCATTTAGTTTGCTCTTTTCTTTAACTTGTTTTTCCGACTCTTTCCAAAATATATCATAACATGAAACACTTTTCATTTGAAATAGGGCCCGAGCAACCTAATGGCGGTCGCATAAGAAGATCATCTTATTTTAAAGACGGTCTCATTCGTAGCCCTGGAAACAATATATACACCTTATTTGATCTTTTTGAAAATAGCGCTAAACTTCATCCTGATGCGAAAGGGTTTGGATACAGAAAAGTCAAAGATATCATTACTGAAGAAAAAGAGATTACAAAAATGGTTAATGGCGAAGAGGTGAAAGAGAAAAAAACATGGAATTACTATGAACTTTCTGAATATTACTATATGACGTATAAAGAAGGCTTTGATTTTGCTCAGCAAGTAGGCGCTGGCTTAATTCACATTGGATTACAGCCAAAATCAAAAATCGAAGTCTTCTCTCCTACAAAGTAGGTCTTCATGATATGAAAGAATACTAATACTGTTTAGTGATTACTTATGTTATATGTATTTATGTTACTTTGTATTTCAGCGTTTACTGGATTTTGGCTGCTCATAGCGCTTTCACTCAAAACATGACTATTGTCACTGCTTATGACACTCTCGGTGAAGAAGGTTTACTCCATTCAATGAATGAAACTGAGGTGGAGGCTATTTATACTGTTGCAGATTTACTTCCAACTGTCGCCAAAGTAGCTAAAAACTGCCCTTCCTTAAAATATATTATCTATAGTGGTGATGCAAAGCCTGAAGTACTTGAAAAAATGGAAGTGTCACAAAGTATTTACACTTTAGATGAAGTTGCCAAAATTGGACGAGAGCATTATATAGAGAATACTGTTCCTAGCCCTGAGGACATTTGCTGTATTATGTATACATCTGGAAGTACAGGAAACCCCAAAGGGGTTATTTTAGCTCACGAGAACATTGTATCTGCTGGTTAGTATTATTTTATTTTTTTTTTTAAAAAAAAAAAAAAAAAAAAAAAACCTTATGAAGTGTAAGCTACTAACTCATTTTTTTTCTGATAATATAAGTCGCTGGCGTGAATTTAGTGATTGGTCCAGATGTTAGTCATAAAGACAGTATTGTATCGTATCTTCCATTAGCACATGTTTTAGAGTTTACGGTTGAGAACACTTGCATGTTTTGGGGAGTAACGTAAGAAAGACTGGCTATAGTCGAACTATTTCACTGCCTTTTATTATATGACCGAATAATGAACTTAATTTTTTTTATCTATAGAATAGGATATGGTTCGGTAAAAACGTTAACAGATGCATCAGTTCGTAATTGTAAAGGAGACATCAAAGAGTTTAGACCAACGCTTTTAGCTGGTGTACCAGCGGTATGGGAGTCCATTCGCAAAGGTGTACTTACAAAAGTGAATGAAGCGTCAGCCATCCAGCAAAATATATTTCATGGTGCAGTTTATTTAAAATCAATATTAGCAAGCTATAGCTTGCCAACGTCGTTTATTGATAGTATCGTGTTTAAGAAAGTTCAAGATCAAGTAGGTGGCCGTTTACGCATTGCATTATCAGGTGGTGCACCATTGTCTGCCGAAACTCAATCATTCTTATCGACCGTGCTGACACCCATTTTGATTGGATTTGGAATGACTGAAAGTAATTTTTCTTTAAAAAAAAAAAAAAAAAAGAAGCTCAATAGTGAATATTAACTAATTCAAACCATAACTTTCACTAAAACGTCAACATAAAAAAGGCTGTAGGTGAGTACAGAAATCATAAAGAAATCATATATTTTATTTTAGAATGAATCAATATTATTTACATTATTCTATTTTCACACTTCTATTAGTATGTGTGCTCTTATGAACCAAGGGCAATTCCAAATCGGTGTTATTGGAGCCCCTGTCCCATGTGTTGAAATAAAGCTAGTTGATGTTCCCGAAGCGAACTATTACTCCCATAACAAACCAAAACCACAAGGAGAAATATGGGTACGGGGACCGGCTGTGACTAAAGGTTATTGGAAGCGTGATGATGTTACAAAGGAGACAATAACAGAAGATAGTTGGCTAAAAACAGGCGATATCGCTGAATGGAATGAAGATGGTACTCTTACTGTGATTGATAGAAAAAAGAATTTAGTCAAACTCAGTAATGGAGAGTATATTGCCCTTGAAAAATTGGAATCCGTTTATAAGAGCTGTATGCAAATCACCAATATATGTGTTTGTGCGAACCCATTATATCCAAAACCAGTAGCTTTAGTCATACCATCGGAACCTGCTATCATGAAGCTAGCAAAGGATAATAATATAAAGAACAATGGCCTTGACAGTCTTTGTATTGACCCAAAGCTAAAGAGTTTGGTTTTAAATTCGCTTTTGGAACAAGGAAAGAAGGCTGGACTCAAAGGCACGGAGCTTTTGTGTGACGTTTATATTTGCTCGGAAGAGTGGACGATTGAACAAGTAGGACTTATTTAGTTTCAATTGCTTTACATTTTACAATATTAACTATCATATTTTTGTTAAACAAAATAGGGTTTATTGACAGCAGCACAGAAAATTAAAAGATTTGATATTAATAAAAGATACAAAGCTGAGATAGATGCCATGTGAGTATTTATATCGAGCGAATAAATCCACTTCATTTACATTGAAATATATACTTTAGGAATTCAAAACAAAAACAGTAACTTTGCATTTGTACGGAATTTAGTTTCTTAATCCACCGAGTCTCTACTTTTTTTTCTTTCTTTACCATTTTCTTTTCTTATTTTATTAATTAATAAAGTCATTTTATTCCCTCAAAATACTGTCTTTTCAAGGAAATAAGAAAAAAATTCAAATTATTGAGAAAAGGTGAATGTTTAATGAGAGAAGCTTGAAAATAAGTAAAAGGACTAATCCCGTATATTTAAACACTTAAGTAGATATTCAGTTATGGTTCATCAAACCTGTAGTTGATCACTGGTGTAAGTACATATATCACAATGAATAAATGAAAGATATTAAAATTTCAATATAAATATATCATCTGCTGGATTCACCACTCTAATTTTGGTCTATTTTGAACATTACTTTGTAATATTTATTGATTTCTTAAAATAAATAGTACATAGAAAAACTAGTTTTTTTATGTCTTATTTGGATGTATGACTGTCAACAAACCACAAATATACAAAATGGGTTGAGTTTTATGGAAAAATGATTATTATAAACTTTACTATTCACAACAATGAGGTTTCTTGACAACTTTTATAGCTATAATTGAAAAATATTCCGCCTATTTTATTTTTTGTATTTTTAAATAAGCACTTCCAATTTCCAAACTATTTTATTTATCATACATGTATAACTCAAACTGGGAGGCAAGCAAAGACATCATTACAGGACTTGAACTGTATCGCATCGATAATGTAATAAAGTATCTGCACGCTATGCGTGATTTTATTATCATTACCCCTGGGAAGTTCTCAGATAGCCGTGTTCCTGTATTAAAATCTGACTACACACCTAGCAAATATACACGATTTCCTGAAGATACACTGTTTCTGAGCGAGGGATATGGCGACTGGAGCCAGTATTATAACCATTTACTTCTATGTATTAGCGCCATGCTGAATCACAATCGATTGGTTCGAGGTTACACTCACTTTTCTACAGCAGGACAAACAGAAGAATTTGCTCTTGAATTGATAGCCAAGGTTTTTGAAACCATTTACGACAATACATTCTGCATGAATCGTACTGTTTTTGAGAGCCGCTACTGCCTCGAATGGTACTCACCTGATTCTCCACAAGCAAGGTTGCAAAATAGAGACTCTACATACGAATTGATGGAGAAGATTAAAAGTTCATCGGATAAGAATAATGATAATTTTCAGCAAGAAAATGAGAGTAGGGATGGTGAAAGTAAGGAGAACGAAGGATCTGGCATGTGAATTTTATAGTTGAATCCAATAATGTTTTTTAATAAAAGCTTAGAAATAGTTTTTATCCCATCTTTTTAGTAAATAAAGGAACTGAATATTTGCGTAAATCGATACTTATAGGTATTTCAGTTTTTTTTTTATCACCGTGAGTAAAACCTCTGATAACATGTCCATAGTACACAAAGACTATATTTCTTTACTTTATATTAACTCTATCAAACATTCTGTTTTTATATAGTGACTTCATTCTTTAAGCATAAACATTGACACCATATCAAGTTTAATGCCTGTCGTTTATTTATGTTTGTTTATTCGGCAGTGCTGATTTTTCGATTACCAAAACTAGTACTAGCTAGTTTTTATCATGCTGACTCGAGATTTAAAAACTCACACATATACTTAACTCCCGTTAATGCTATAATATCGATATATTTTGTTTTTATTAAATTAGTTTCGTCATTTCTTTTATTTTACTTTAAAAAATTAGGTATTGATTTGGTCCTAATTCTATAGTAGTAGAAACAATTCCATTATTCTACACATTTAGAAATCAGATATTGCATATATGTAATAATAATATTAATGGAAATAACTTCTTTAATTATATTTTTGAAAAGAAAAGAACAATACAGAAAATTGACAACATTATGCTGTATCGGATAATGTAAAGTCGATTTGTGCAAATGTGGAACACTCGTGTGACATTTTTGTGATAGTCGTTTGCAGTAGAATCTAAGCCATATACCATAATAAAATTCTTTAATATAGAAAGACTTATGATTCAGAAATATTACCGAAAGTGTTTAATTACAAACAAAGAAAAACAAAACAAAAATAAATAAAAACAAATAAAAAACTGAAGCATGATCACCTGGTCAATAATAATGCATTCAAGCTTGGTTTGACACAAGGTAATAATGATGGTTGATGATTCAAGCTTCTTTTGATTACATATATATAATTCCAAACGCATTCAGATAGTGGATGAAGTAAAGAACCTTTCTTTTTCTTGGTGATTTTCTCTTTTCGGATTCTCTTGTATCTCATCTAAAAAAAAACAAGCCAACTTTCAACCACGTTGTCATCAGGTAATCATTCGACCAAGAAATATCATAACCGTTGTCATATTGCTTTAAAAAATACATTTTTATTAATCATGTTATATACTTTGTATAAGGCACCATGTTGGTTACTAGCTAGCATGATGTCTATTTGGTAAAATTGGTCCCTATTAATATGTATTTGGTTATCAATGTATGGCTTTTTCTTTTACTATGAAAATAAATTCTATCATTTGGCGCCAAATGAGCACGGGTTCTGACTCAACTTTATTTGTCGTAAATTGACCAATCTAATTTTACTTACTTTTGAAAACAAACCAGTTGCATATTCAAAAGTTATATATGAAAGAGAAAGACCATAATCAAATTAAAAATAGATAAGTATTATTTAAATAGAAATATCAAAAACAAGAACATACAATAGAAAGAACATCTGTGTATTCAACCTATTGAAATAGAATACTTGGGGTAATATATGATCACATGTTCATAATAGTCTATCTCATTATGAAATCACATCTGTATTGAATAAATTGGAATGACTGACTTATATGAAAACATCATGGGTATCACTTTATATAGTCCCTTACATTAAACCCTTACAAATAATTGACGAAAGGGTTTACAATTCATCTGGTAAAGAATTTTATCCCACATTAATAATAACCTTCCAACACCGGAGTACATCGATCCCTCATCTAGATGAAAGAATGAAGATAAAGTCAAGCGAATTAAACCTGTTATTGACAATAGCATCTATAATTTTTTTTTATATGTGTATACAAGAGAAAAGAAATCGTAGCGAACTAGAATATAATATATTATATATCATTCGTCTACTTTAGTATTCTTAATTGGCTACATTTTTATTGGTATTATCAATAACAATATGATATCCTTTTATAAAGACAACTTATACAAACAATACCGTAAAATGATGCTGAGAAGGAAAGGCTGATTAATAAATAATGACGGGATTCTACAGGCATATAATTGATTCTATCATTGTAAATTCCATGTTTTTTCTTTTAAAAATAAAGAGCCCATCATTTGTATTGACTTAAAAGATAATAACATGTAGGATTAGGAAGTAAAAAAGTTCTTTACACTCTATCCCTTTGTTGCAATTTCTAGAAGAAAAAAAAAAGAAATCCTCAAACCCCACAACACGTGAAAAAAAGAGGTGTTGCTGTAACAAAAGCTATGCCATTTTTTCTATGCTGAGCAATATCACCAACGCCATTTTGAATCTGGTTTTTATAACTGTAGTTGTACAATAAACTTTAAGTGGATAGAAACTACTATTCATTATTTGTTGTTATTATTCTTTAAAATAATAAATATCTGAAAGTGTGTGAAAACCTATTGATAATAGATATTTGTAGACAAGTTCAAAGAAAAGAGTAAGAAAAGTTGAACAAAATGAAGTGATATTTATTTTTATTTAGTTATCGATAGTGGGTATAAAATTGAGAAAAAAAAGAGTGAATGATTTGATCACTTAATTTGGATGATGATGCTGATGATGTTATATATATGAAATATACAGATAATGTTAAAAAATAATAAATGCTTCATTGGTATTGTTTCTTTTAAAGAGTGTAATACTCCTGATCTTCTGGCTGTTCATCATCTTCAGCATAAACTGGCTCCTCGTCTTCTGCCACACCAAGGTTCCACTGAGAGGGATGCACACCATTTCTAGGGCATGAAGACTAATAAAATCATAAATATCAAAAACATATAAACTAAAATTCTCTTATTTTTTTTATTTTACCGAATGGCTAGGTAACCACTGTCCACACAATTCACAAGTAGCAGGGCAATTGATGGTTGGAAGCATGTTGGTGGTTTATAGCTTTGCACAAGTAATGAAGAAAAAAATTATTAAAAAAAGAAAGCTTAATTATGTAGTTTTATTATTTTTTAAAAAAAAAGTGGGGGTTTTTATATACTTTTTTATTCCTACTGATAAATAAAAACACCCACATTTTAATTTTGCCTTAAAAGCTTTTTGGCTCCTTCTTTTTCTCTCTTTTCCATATTTGTGTTACTAATTATTTCCAACATACTTTTAACATTTATTCAAATTATAATTTGGTACCCTCGTCACCTTATTATTCATTACTCAATAATAAATTGACCATATTTTCTGATAATATCAAAATGTTGTCTCTAAGTCTACCTGTCACGACCTCATGTCAGGTTGAATATATCCCGACCACATTATTCTTCGAAATTATTCAATCTATTCATTTGAATGATATACTGCAAAAACAGCATTTTGGGTTCATCTGACGTAATTTTGTTTGTGTATAAAGAAAATCACGTTACACTTAAAATTGAAACTTGAAAAGCTGTACGACTTTATTCATTGTTTGAACCCACACACGGTCATGGTATCCATTAGACAGGGTACTGTGTGCCTGAATTCAAGTTTTTTTAAAATAAATCGGGCTCTTTTTTTCCACGAGACCTTAATCATTTTTTTTTTTACATCACACCATTCATGAAGAGAAAACAGTAATATGATTATTTGTAAATATTTCTTTGGCAAACGTAGAGAAGTTGAAAAGAAAGGAGTAAATCAGAGAACGAAAGTAAAAAAAAAAAAAAGGGAGGGGACAGGGTATGCGAAATATATTTTCAATTAGTTATGCCAGTATAAAAGAAATAAATAATAAGTTTTATGCGATTTGGATTATGAGAAACGAATAAATGGAAACAAAACAAAATGTATGTGCATGTGTTTCTCTCTACTTCTATTCACGTGTTTATAATGACATTCATTATTTTTACAATGTGATTTAGTGAAAACTCTACTTTCAGACTGTTCTTCGAGTTGTTTCATATTTCTCAGTAAATGAAAGGACATTATTTTTTACTTTTTTAATATAATAACTCCGATAATTTTTCTACATAACAGATAATACAAGCCTTCGTAGAGGAAAAATATGTATTTCGTTCAGATAGTGTTTTTTGACAGTAAGGACAGTTTGAGATCTCTAGACGTAGTACTTACTGCTTGGTAATAGATAATTTGCTATGGTTACACTCAAAAAAAATATATATTATTTCCTTACTCCCATAAAAAATGCCTCAATGAGAATAGTGAAATATAATTAGAGTTCAGCTGAACATAAATATGTTGGTTTGTGTCACTAAGAAGACTTTGTAATTACAGTATTTTTTACGAAATGTAAATGGTTCAGATGTGTCTAAACTAGTCGGCACGGAAATTTTGCCGTGACTCTGTTTTTTTTTTATCTCTGAAGTAATACGGACGAAAAGATGAAAATCGTTTCGCGACGTATATTTTTCTTTTTACGTCCACGAATAAATATTCCAATTGATATAAAATGTTAAGGACCCGTTTCAAAATAAAATTCTGATATTGAAATAATAGTTTTACGATAGCATCTGCTTACTTTATTTTAAAAGCGTGAAATACATGCTCACATGGATGATTATTATTTAGGAAAAGTACAATTTTTTTTACGAAGGGGAAATCTAGTTCAATAAGTTTAAGGCAAGTTGGCGTTAATATCTCAATAACATTGTTTACTAAACAAATAGTTCCGAATAGGTTTATTCGTTTTTCTGACAAAAAAAAGTCAAACTATTGGAATAGATACCTTTCAGCCTCCACAGTTTGGGGGGGCGGATAGAGTTCCTATCATATTGGGAAGAGTTCAAAAGTTATTGTTTTTCGCCGTGACTCTTTGAGAAATGATATTTTGCTCACCCCCTGCTTTTCGGTCCGAATTATTAGTGGTAGTTTTAACAGACGTATATAATAAATATTATCAGGGTAAAAATCATCAAACCACCAATTCAACTAAATGACAACAATGATTGGCCAAATAAAAAAAAAAAGACTTTTCTCACGGGTTTATATCAAGGTGCTCAAGTATTACTGTCCGGTAACACATTAATACCGCTTTCATAGTTCATGATTTTTTTTTTGCTCTACTCAATAGATCTATAAAGAGTCATAATTTACTAAAAGTAATGGGGGGAGGAGACTTACACTGATTTTGTTAATCTTTCTCTGTGTTTGTTATATCACTTAGTTACATAAATAGACGTTAATTACTTGCTGTAACATATTCTTCCTCTTGTAAATAGAACATAATCAGTTGAACTTATGTTAAATACTTAAATTTAACCGTTTAAGACTCTCATCTCCGAGCAGTAGTCGTAATAAAGAAAGTGAAAGATCAATGGCAAACCTTGACATAAGTATATCTTATATTTTTATGTGTTTTTTTTTTCTCATTCTCCTCTGATATGTTACATTTCTATAGTGGGAAACCATTTCTTTCCTTCAAATTTATTTTTTTGAATCTATAATATCTTAC